>CATIWR010098904.1:0-39026 GCA_949677035.1 Omphalea diandra | reverse complement strand
TTCCAAGCCAAGCCACGAACAAAAAGCTTTCGATGTACTGGATCTGCACTGGCTAGACTTTTAATTTCTTCTGCAATGGAAGGATATCGGGACCCTCTTTATGCGTCAACATGCAAACAAACACCATGCAAAATGTCAATCACACGGCATACAATTGAACAGTAGAAGTTACATTGGCATTCCACCGTTTCAATAGACAGTAGCAGATCACTCTCACAACTGCATATTGTCCCTAAACTGGCACACAGGCTCTCTCTCTCTCTCTCTCTCTCCAGAACACATTTGCCTATACTGGATGTATGTTATTACACTATAATATTACAGTGACACAAAAAATAATCGCCCACAATTGCCTAATAAAATTGCATTTTATATGATTTTTCCAAAAGTGCATGTCACCCATATGCAATCATCCTATTAGTTGGCTGTATAAACTCAATGTAGGAAAGTCCTTTTCCTCTTCTTAACACACACACACACACACACACACACACACAAGGATTCTAAGCAATAAAAACATCAAATCTTAAATCACAATTGAAAAGTTTCTAAATGAGTCTACAACTGAAATGCTTCAACTTTAACTTGAAACTGCAAAAGGGTAAAACAGAAATAGCTAAAGATTGAAAATTGAAATTTTCCCAATTAAAAAGAAAGAAAAACCATTAGCAAGGACAGTATTCTGATAGCAAAATCTTTCTTTTTCACTAAGATTAGTACTCTTTCAAATTCAAAGTCAGACTCCAATCACTAATAAAGAAACCAACTTTGATAGCTTCAGTAGAAAACAAAACAACCCATCAAAGAACTCACAATTCCAAGTTGAAATATTTACTTAGGCAACCAATACAGTACAGAAAAAGAAAAGAAAAAAAGAAACCCAGAAAATAAAAAAAAACCAAGAAAATGATAAAGAACGAGAAGAGAATAGAAAAGAAAACGGACAGCCGAGAGAGAAGATCGACGAGCTGGGATTTGTTGAGAGGGTCAAGGAGAGAACGGAGGTGGTCTTGGTTTGTCGAGATTTCACCGCCGTTGATAGTCTCCTCCATCTTAATCTTCCTCTTCTTCATATCCTCCATTGTTAATACGCTCTCTCTATCTTCAAACCCTTAATCCTTGCGTCGTTTCTCAAGCAGGAATATTTTCTTAAAGCCTAATGATTGGTGTAGATGGACATATTCCTTTTTTTTTTTTTTTTTTCATGGGAGGTTTTTCTTTCAGGAATACAACATTATGATGATGAGAGAATCTAACTCAATATTGTCCTTATCACAAAATATGAAACGTGACCTGAATTTTTTTAAAAAATATTAAATGCATTTTGAGGTACTCTCAGGTCTTGAATAGAGTCAACACGAAATTGAAATTAAAAATTCTCTATATAAATAATAAAATATCTAAATAGTTTTATATTAATTTTTTAATTAAGATAATATAAAAAATTTTATATTATCTAAATCAAGAATTGAATCATATCGTACAATAATCGCTCCAAATAAAAGAAATTCAAATCTAACTATATATATAAAGAAAATAAATATTTCAATTATTAATTTTACTAATTAATTTATTCAGTTAGTATATATTGCAAATAGTTATTACTCTTAATGACTAAAAATTATATATATGAATAAATATTTTAATTATTAATTTTACTAGTTAACTTGCTGAGTTAATATATATTACTAATAATGATCTCTTAATAATTAATAATTATAAAAATTATTAATTAAATTTAACATTTTATATGTAAGTTATTAGTTATGATTTATTAAATTATCTATTATTTATTTTAATCCTTGAATGATTAAAAATGAGAAATGTAAAATTTTTATTTTGATTCACAAAAATTAAAAATGTAAAGTTTAATTTTTAATAAATTAAAATAATCAAATATTTGAATTGCTATTAAATTGAACCTAACCGTTCCAAAAAAAATAAAAAAAAATCAAACTGAACCATATTAAATTTATAAAAAAAACCAAAGCAAACCAGATAAAAAATTTGAGATAATATTGATTTTCTATTTTAAAACCTTTGAAATTTGAATCCGATAAAAAAATTTTCAAATCTCTAAACTAAATTGAACCGTGTTCTTCCCTAATAAATATAGCAAAAAACTGCATCTACAAGTGCTATTGACCCAAAAAATTAAATAAAATAATTATCAATATGATTAACTATTATAATATATATAATTTATTAGATTTAACTAAATTGTTCATTACATTTTAATATTATTTAATTTAATTTTTCATGTCTGTTCTATTGTATTATTAAGTTATTCTGTTAAATTTTTTATTAAAAATTATAGAATTTATTACTATGATTCACGTATAATTATTATGATCTCTTGTACTTTGCCGTATTTAATTAATTCATTCTCTCCTTATAATTTATTATATTTAATTAAGTCACCATTCACTTTTCAATATTACATAAAATAGTTTTTCTCATTTAATTTATTATATTATTAAAATTTTTAATTTGATTCTTTTCATTATAATTGTTTTAAAAAAATCTAAAATACTCCATGTGTTATATAAAATTTTAAAATTACTATCTTATTATTCTACCAATTTTATTTTTTTAGATTTAAAACACTAAAAAAATTAACTATAATCATAATTAAATACACATTTACAATAAAATTAATTAATGAAAATAGAACAAAATATTTTTTTTATAATGATAAAAATACCGTTTGTCTTCATTCACGCATAATATGCACTCAACAAGTCTTTTATGTCCTTTTTTTTTTTTTTTGTCTATTTACACCTTAAAAATGTCCTCATTTTTCTGTTCCTAATTTTTTGATTGATTTTGATTAACATATTTAATGTGTCTTAATTGTGATTGTAGTCAATTTGTTGAAATTTTTCTTATTATTTTAAAATTAAAAATTAACAAAGTTAGTGGGATAATAGAGATAGTGAAATTTAAAAATTTAACATATTTAACATAACATTAAGGGTATTATGAACCTTTTAAATAATTTTAATACAAAATAATAAACTAAAAAAATAATTTTAGAATCTATAGTGTAATAGACCAAACAAGATAAACTATTTTACTTGACATTAGAAAATAAGAGATAACTTAGTTAATATGAAAATCGCATTGGTCACAGTAAAAAAAAAAATTATGATTTTTAACAAAAATATTAACAGAATGATCAAATAGTATAACAAAATAAATTTGAAGGATTAAATTATATAATATTAAAATGTGAGAAATGACTTAATTAAATATGACAAATCAGATGAGATTTATAGTAACTAACTTTAGATGAGATAGTAATTTTACATAGATAATTATGAATAATTTTTTCATAATTAACTTGGTGCAAAACCTAAGATGCTACATAATATAACATAATATTTTTTTCATTTAAATATGAAATTATTTAATATTATAATTAATTTAGGTATTATAACAAAATAACCTTAAAATTTACCATTATGTATAATTATTACAATTAAAATGATATATATTAAAATAATTTTTTATTATATGTCAAGTAATTATTTTATTCTATTATCTTTTTAAAACTGTTTTCTCATCTTTAAAAATTTAATGTAATTAAAAATAAATTAAAAATTAAATAATAATTTTCATGCAACATAGATTCTATATTCTAAAATATCACTTTTTTAAGTGAGAAAAATTTGAAAACATGTTGTTTCATCGTTAATTAATATATAAAATTTCAATATAAGATGGATTCAATATGAAAATTGTTGACTAGGTTGGTCAAATCTTAGCCAAAACTCTCTTTTGATCTTAATAATATAGATTGACATGTTCTAATATCATTTTTAAGTATTGATTTTACAGTTTTTAAGATAGATATGAATTGGAAGTTGGATGAAAGTCTAACTCTCAAACTTTATGAAAGACATCCTAATTCGCGGCCACAACATTGCAAGAAGAATGAATGACTTTGGTCTAGAAGGATTCGCGAAAGAAATCGCTGCCTTAAGCAAAAAAAAAAAAAAAAGAATGAAAACCAAACAGTCGAATTCATGGTGCACTTCACATTTGGAATCGCGACCACGAAATTTGGAGTTGATTAGAGGGAACTATGTCCACAACCAACACTTACAAAGTGTCCAAGATAATTGTTGACATATCAAAATTTGCGAGGGTGAAATAGCCTTTGAGACTGCGACCTGCTAAAACAAATTCTCCTTATCAAACAGATGAATTCACGATCTTAGTCATGTCCAAGAAGAATTAAATCACGACTGCTTCTTTTGATTGGTTGGAAAAATATGAAAACTATTTTTCTTGGAAGGCCAATGATAATATGCCATGTGGACTAGCCGTTAGATACAAACGAGATTTTTTACTGCAATTTCAACTTTTTTAGCATAAGTAAAATTGCGACCGCGACTCACCAGTCACGATCGTGAATGGTGTCTAACAGGTATTTAATGCAAGATTTGCCTAGTTTGACTTAAAGATTAACACATAGTTTCTTAGTAACATTTCTTTGATGGTTATGGCCTATAATACTCTACCAAACAAACATGAATGCAATAAAAAAACATTGAATATAGTCAAACTCTTGCAATTTTATTTCTCAACCTTTAATTATTTGTATGTGACTTGATATTGTTGGGTATAAGCATTAAACACCATTGTTATTAAGTTTGAGAGTTAGCCTAGTTGAAAAACTCTTGTAATAGGTTAAGCATGAGCCTTTGGGAAAATATTAAAGAGGTTTTTGTGTGAGCCTTAAAACACAAGTTGTAAGGTTGTGTGTGTTATAAACACAAAGTGTACAAGTTTGGTGTGAGATTGGAAACACCATTTAGTATTAGTGGAACACCCAATTATGAGGAATTAGAGAGTGGATGTAGGGTTCATTAACACCTGAACCATTATAAAATATTATGTGTTCACTTCTTCTCCTACTTCTTCTATTTCCATATTCTTCACCTTTCCTCCAAATTTCTAAATTCCTCACCAATTCAACCCCCCTTTCTTAGTGCTCAAGGGCCAACAAGTAGTACCGGAGCAAGGTCTTATTGAAATCCTTAATTGAGTGAGTAAAGACAAATGGCATAAAAATGAATCTACACCTATCTCAAGCCATACTTTGATGGATCTAACTATATGCATTGGAAGTATAGGATAAAAATATATTTGGATAGTGATGTGGTGGATCTTTGGGATATTATGGAAAAAGAGTGAAAGCCTTCTACTAAGGTGATTGATAGAAGTGAAGAGTTAACCCTAAGAGAGGAATGAGTGAATGCTCATAGAAGATCAAATGGGAGGAATAAAAGGGCAATAACAATTCTTATTAGCTTTTTATCAAGGGAAGAAATAGGAAGAGTACAACATTGCCTCACAGCCCATGAAATTTAGAAAGCTTTGAAAAATTACCATGAGGGCACAACTTTAGCGAAATCCAGTAAATTAGATATGTATGTGACTGAATGAGAGCTTTTCAAGATGAAAGACAATGAAATCATTACTGATATGATGAATAGACTCCTTTATATCATCACAAACATGAAGAAATTTAGAAGAGCACTCACCAATCATAAGGTAAACACCAAAATACTTAAATCGTTATCTCTTAAGAAGTTTGGTGCCATGGTATGTAGTATTCAAGAGTCAAATCTATAAATAAGAAAAGTGCCAACAAATGTCCTCATGGCAAACTTTTTACTCATATGCTAGCCTTGAAAAAGGATGAGGAGATGAAGAAAATGAGAGGGTAAGGGGACAATAATGATAAAACAAAAAAGAAGACTAGCTCTCAAATCCTCAGCCAAGGATAAAGAAGTAGAGGCTATCTTAAGTGATGATGATAGTGAAAAGGAAAAGGAGGAGCAAGCCATGCTTTATAGAAGGATCAATGAGCTGATAAGAAGAAGGAAAGATAGAAGGAACTTCAAAAAGGCATCTCCAAACCTCAAAGAAAAAAAGAGTGAAGTAACATTCTATGAGTGTGGCAAGCAAGACCACATCAAGTATGATTGCCCTAAGTTGAAAAAGAAAGAGAAAGGGGACAAAGAAAAGAAGAAAAGCTTCAAAACCACTTGAGATGACAACTCTAGTAAGGAGGATGAAGATGAGGAAGTGGTAATATGTGTTTCATGGCACATGAAGACTCTTCTAATGAGGTAAGTTCTTCATCCCACTCTAGTGAAAATTATGATGCATTTGATGATGTAGATGATGAACTCTTAGAAGCTCTTATTTTAAGATGTGACAAATATAAGTGATAAATGAAAACTTATAAAAAGAAATGCTCAAAACTAGAAAATAAGTTTAACTCATTAAATGAGCTTGTAAGTGAGTTGAGGACTTCAAATGAAGAACACAAAAAATTTGTTGAAAGTCTTACTAGATCTTTTTCTTCTCTAAACTCTTTAAGAAAGAAAAATGATACCTTAAAAAGAGAACTAATTGAGTTTAGAAATTCTATTTCTAAGTTTCACAAAGGGAAGGAAGCTTCAGATACATTAATTGTATCCTAAAGAACTCCCTTTATAAGACATGGTCTAGGCTTAAATGGAGCCTTCTCATTATCTACACCCCCATTCACTACTTTTATTAAAGCTTCAACACCTCAAAGATCTAGTATTGAGGTAATTAGGAGGAAGAGTGCTCATAACACTTAGCCACCTATGCCTAAGGACAAGGGAAAGACACATCAAGGTTGAAAGTCTAAGCCTAAAAAGGGTCATCATGCATTCATCTACACTAAGAATCATGCTCACCCTAACACACATAAAAAAATTCTCTTCTACTCCTAATCATTCATGCATATGCTCACATTCTCACCATCATAGTATAAGAAGGCCCTACTCATACTAAAGTCATGCATAGGAGAAAAACTTATAAGTCTAAGCTCCAATGTCATTATTGCATGAAGTTTGGTCATATAAACACTTTGTTATATTCAGAAGGCTCACCTCAAATTAGAGGATCCTTCAAGACCTAACCCCCAAAGACCTACGTATGCTTGGGTACCTAAATAAAAATGATTTATTTATGTTGTGTAGGATTATATGGCAGCCACCAATGAAGACAATAATTGGCATATGGATAATGGGTGCTCAAAGTATATAACGGGCAATAAAAAGTTATTCATAACCATAAAAGAGAAGGAAGGTGGCAATATCACTTTTGGAAACAATGTCAAGGGTAAGGTAATTGGCATTAGAACAATTGATAAGAATGGTTGTTCACTTATTAATAATGTTCTTTTAGTAGATGGCTTACAACGCAACTTGCTCAGTGTAAGTCAATTAAGTGATAAGGATAATAAAGTCACCTTTGACCCTAGAGAGTGTCGAGTTACTACTTTGATGGATAAGAAGGTAATCTTTAAGGGTGAAAAAGGGGCAATACCTTTTTAATTGACTTAGATAATTTGGCTAACCAATCTTTTAAGTGTTTTGAGTCTTTTAATCATGAAACATGTCTTTGGCCTAGAAGACTAGGTCATGTTAGCATGGAGCTCCTACAAAGCTTATCTAAAGGATAACTAGTGGAAGGTCTTCCCACGTTAAAATTCTCAAAGGACAAGACTTGTGGACCTTGCTAAATGGGGAAGCAACATCAAACTTCCTTTAAAATAAAGAATATTGTAAGTACATCTAAACCTCTTTAACTTATCCATATAGACTTGGTTGGACCTACTAGGAGTGCTAGTTTAGGTGGAAAGTATTATGCATTTGTCTTAGTTAATGATTACTCTAGGTTTACTTGAGTGTCTTTTCTAGCTCATAAGAATGACATTTTTTATGCTTTTAAAAGTTTTGCAAAAGGAGTTCAAAATAATAAAAAAATTTACTTTATTTCTTCTATAAGAAATAACCATGGAAAGGAATTTCAAAATGATTCTTTTGAAACTTATTACTTAGAGAATGAGATTTCTCATAATTTTTCTACTCCTAGAACACCACAACAAAATAGTGTTATAGAGAGAAAAAAATAGAATATTAGTAGAGATGGCTAGAACCATGCTCAATGAGTATTCTTTGCCTAATTACTTTTCGGCCAAAGCCATAAATACTTCTTGCTATATTGCTAATCGTGTTTTAAAAGAACCTATACTCAACAAAACTTCTTATGAGCTTTTGAATGTTAGAAAACCTAAGATTTCATAACTAAAACTTGTTGGATACAAATGTTACATTTTAAATACCAAGGACAACCTTAAAAATTTTGATTCTAAAATAAATGAAGGTATTTTTCTAAGTTATTCCACCTCTAACAAGATTTATAAAGTTTTCAATAGAAGTATTATAATTATTGAAGAATTTATGAATATTGTGTTTGATGAATCTAATAAACTTGATCTTGGAAAAGGTTCTCTTATTGATAGTCTTATAGGTGACGTTGAGAAATTGGAGCTAGATTCAACTCTAAAAGAAATGGTAATTAACCTTGAAGAAATCAAGTCATCAAAAGAAGAAAAGGAATCTTAACTATAATAAGCAGAAATTCTAGCTCAAAATCTTTCCAAGGACTGAAGATTTTCCAAACAACACCCAAAAGATCTAATCATCGGTGAGACATCTAAACGAGTAAGTACTAGATCTCAACTTCATGCATTAGATAATAATCTTGTATTTGTTTCTTAATTTGAGCCAAAATCAATTGAGGAAGCTTTTAATGATGAAAGTTGGGTGATTGCTATGAAAGAGGAACTCAACCAATTTGAGAGAAATAAAATATGGGAACTAGTTCCTAGGCCTAAGAAACACCCTATTATGGGATGCAAGTGGATGTTTAGGTACAAGTTAAATGAGCAAGGTTTCATCATTAGGAACAAAGCTAGATTGGTTGCAAAGGGGTACAACCAAGAAAAAGGCATTGATTATGATGAAACCTATGACCCCTAGTAAGATTAGAAGTCATTAGTATTCTCTTAGCATATGTTTGTCACATGAATTTTAAACTTTAACAAATGTATGCGAGAGTGCATTTTTAAATGGTCTTATTGAGGAGAAAGTTTATGTTAAACAACCTCCTGATTTTAAGTTTCATATTTTTTCAAATCATATTTTTAAATTAACTAAGCCTTGAATGGTTTGAAATAAGCTTCAAGAGTTTGGTATGAAAAGCTTAGTTCGTTTATTT
This sequence comes from Omphalea diandra, assembly GCA_949677035.1. NCBI lineage: Eukaryota > Viridiplantae > Streptophyta > Magnoliopsida > Malpighiales > Euphorbiaceae > Omphalea > Omphalea diandra. Next base: position 29,912 of record CATIWR010098904.1, on the reverse strand, counting down.
TATTAAATGATTTTGAAAAAGGAAAGATTGACACAACTTTATTTGTAAAAAAGGCACAATCAAGATACATTCATTATGCAAATATATGTTTGATGACATTATATTTGATGCTACTAATGAATCTCTTTGTAAAGATTTTGCTAAGTGTATGACTAGGGATTTGAGATGATCATGATGGGAGAGCTCAAGTTCTTCCTTAAGCTACAAATCAAGCAAACTAATGGGGGCATCTTCATCAACCAAGCTAAGTACACAAAATATCTACTAAGAGATTTGGCACGGAGGGATGCAAAGTATCTAAGACACCAATGAGTGCTACCATCAAGGTATAGAGATATGATTGGTTCTCTCCTCTATTGTACTGCTTCTAAACCCAACATCATATTTAGTGTATGTATGTGTACTAAGTTTCAATCATGCCATAAAAAATCTCATTTGAATGCTATTAAAAGGATTCTTAAATATTTACATGGCATATTGCACTTAGGTTTATGGTATCCTAGGAATTCATCTTTTAGTCTTTTAGGGTATTCAAATGCGGATTATGTTGGTAGTTTATTAAATAGAAAGAGCATATTTGGAACATGCCAATTTATAAGTGAATGATTAATTTCTTGGTTTAGTAAGAAGCAAGTTTCAGTTGCCTTATCCACTGTCGAAGTGGAATATGTAGTGGCAGATTGTTGTTGCACCTAAGTTCTTTGAATGAAACAACAACTCAAGGATTATGGTAAAGATGTTCATCACATTTCCATCAAATGTGATAATACAAGTGCAATAAATCTTTTAAAGAATCCTATCTAACACTTTAGGAGTAAACACATTGAAATTAGACATCATTTTCTTAAAGATCATGTCCAAAATAGTAATATGGTGTTAGAGTTTATTGACACCAATCATCAACTTGCAGACATTTTCACAAAACCCCTTAATGAAGAAAGGATGAACTTCATTAAAAGGGAGCTAGGGATGCTTGATGGAAGCTCCCTAGGGTGAAAATTATTATGTTTGTCAATTTGAATGATTAGATGGTATATTTGATATTTGTAGATGTTGATTATTTTGGATGTATTAATTTTTTAAGCAATTGAGCTATTTTATGCCAATTTGCTAGAATTAATCATCATTACATTGAGTGGATCATAATTAGAAAGGCTAACTCTTATTATTTCTTTGTATTTCTTTTTGCCTTGTAATTCGTGGTCGCTATGATCAAATCACGATCGCTATTTACAGGTACTCATCATTTTTAAGACAAACTTCTAATTCGCGGTCACTAATCTTGTTCACCACCGTGAATTTTTTCAAAATTCAAATTCTTTAACTATTGACTCCTTCATTTTTTGAGGAATTCTGAATCATTACTCATAATTTTTGTAATTAGTGATCACGACCTGAGGTTCGCGATCTCGAATTTGAGTAACTGTCAACATTGATTGATTTGACTATCAATCGATACCAACCCCTCATTTAATGCAATTTTTATTGTTTGTTACCATTTTCCATAAGATTTTTACCTATTTAAACCATTCTAACACCCTTTCATTCTACTTTTAACTTCTCTCTTCATCTATAACTCTTTTTCTCTCTCAAAATCTTTCAAACTTCCTCAACTTCCCTCAATGGCACCCAAGAAATTTTCAAGAACAGAGAAAGAAAAGGACATTGCCCAACCTTCTAGCCCTCCGCTCCTTCATTTAATGAAAGGAATAACCAAAGAAGAGAAAGACTGATACTAGGCCAACTCCAATAAAATAATCCAATCCAATAAAATTCCCTCTACTTTTCTCCTTAAGTTCTTTAGAATCAAGGATGAAATTCATGCTTTCTTATCAAACTTGGGTTATAATGAGTTTATCTTTAAAGATGAACCCAAATATAAGCAAATCATCGAGGAGTTCATATGTATGGTCGCCTTGAGCAGGAGAGCTAAATCAAAAGTAGGTTCATACGAGTTAGATTTTTTAGCTTTTGGGGACCCTTACTTTATTGTCTTTGAACAACTTTCTAACCTTTTCAACCTTCAAGTGGAAGATAATATCCCTTTCATCATCTATACACTTGACATCATCTACTCTGAATTTTGGTCCAAGATATCCATTGAAACTAAACATGACCTAAAAATATCTCTAGCCAAATACATTCGCACTTTACCAAATTGGCTTCTTCACCATATTATCACTTTTTCAGTAAATGCTAGAAGTGATGGGAATGAAAATATCTCCCAAAAAGACCTAACATTTCTATTTTGTTTAACAAAAAACAAACCCATCCAAACCGGCTGATACCTTGTAGATCAATTAATTCATATGAATACAAAGCCTAAGAGCCAATTTCTTTTACCTTCTTATGTTATAACCATCTATCATTTTATGGGAGCCCTTAATGAGGAAAATGAAAATTCCTCACATTGAAATATTTGCCATCCCATAACTTTCTTGATTTACCCTACCTCATCAATGCTAAGGTTATACATCTAGACACTTAAGAGGAAGAGGCTTGAGACTACTTAAGACTCAAAGAGGAAGAGGCTTGTGATAGAAAATAGAGCCTAACCAATACCATCTCCTAAGCCCAAACTAAAGCCTAAGTCCTCTGCCATCTCTCTCTCTCTTCAATTAACAAGAAATTAGACAAGGTAATGTAGATGATCAATAGGAGATTTCTTCTTCTTTCCCATATCCACAGTGACTTAGTGGACCTTTAAGAGAGGTTGGATGCCACACCTTGTCACGTGCCAGACTTTGAGGATTGGAAGGATACTCCAAAAGAGGAAGAAGACCAAAAGGTGGAAGAAGGGAATGAAGCACAGGGTGGAGGAGAGGATGAAGAAATTAGAGATTCTTAGGCTTGTAATCTTTTATGTTTATTTTCTTTTATTTTATTTATCTTTAGGCCTAAGTTTGTGATCCCACATCTTTAAGTTTCTATTTATCTATATTAACAAAATTTCATATTTATGGTATGAATTTGAAATTGATTTTTATTTAGATCCCTTTATACTTATCCCTATTTGTTTCATTTAAAATTTACTTATCTCTTTTTTTTTTTTTATCTTGATAAAGGGGAAAGACATAGTACAAAGAAATTGCATGACATAATTAAAGGGGAGTATAATTTGAGGGGGAGCAATCTCAGTCTAGTTATTTACTTTTTAAATTCAAATTGGTTTTTTACCAAGTTTATTTTGTTAAACTAAGTTAACCATAAACTATTTATCCTTTGCAAAATCAATCTAAGTTGTCAAAATAAAAAAGGGAGAGATTGTTGGACTACATTGGTCAAACCTTAGTCAAACTCTCTTTTGATCTTGACAATATAGATTGACATGTTCTAACATTATTTTTAGGTGTTGATTATGTAGTTTTAAGATAGGTATGCATTAAAAGTTATATGGAAGTCTAAATCTCAAACTTTATGAAAGACATCCTAATTTGTAGCTAAGAACTTCTAATTTGCGACCGCGACATTGCAAGAAGAATGAATGACTTTGGGCTAGACCCATTCACAGAAGAAATGTTACCGCGACTTAAACAGGAATATAATAAAAACTAAATAGTCGAATTCTTAGTGTACTTCATGTTTGGAATCACGACCGTGAAATTTAGAGTTGATTGGAGGGAACTGAGTCCACAACCAGAGCTTGCCAAATGTCCAAAATATCTGTTGACATCAAAATTTGTGAGGGTGAAATAGCCTTTGAGACTATGACCTGCTAAAGCAATTTCTCCTTATTAAATAAATGGATTTGCGATCGTAGTCGCGTCTAAGAAGAAATTAAATCGTGACTGTGACTTTTGGTTGGTTGAAAGAACACAACAACTATTTTGCTTGGAAGCCTAATGATAATATGCCACATGGACTAGCCGTTAGATACAAACGAGGTTCTCTATTGTGATTTTAAATTTTTTAGTGTAAGAAGTGAAATCGCTATCGCGACTCATCAGTCATGACCGTGAATGGTGTCTAATAGGCAATTAATGCATGATCTGCCTAGCTTGCCTTAGGGTTTTAGACAGTTTCTTAGTAATGTATCTTTGGTGGTTATGACCTATAAATGCTCCACCAAACAAGTATGAATGCAAGAGAATAACATTGAATATAGCCAAACTCTTGCAATTTTGTTTCTTAACCTTTAATTCTTTGTATATGAGTTGATATTGTTGGGTGTGAGCATTAAATACCATTGTTATTGGGTTCGAGAGTTAGCCTAATTGAAAAACTCTTATAATAGGTTAAGTGTGAGCCTTTGACACTAAAGATGTTTTTATGTGAACGTTAAAACATAATTTTTAAGGTTATTTATGAGCCATAAACACAAAGTGTACAAGTTTGGTTTGAGCTTGGAAACACCATTTAGTGTTAGTGGAATATCCAATTGTGAGGAATTGGAGAGTGGATGTAGGGTTTATTAATACTCGAACCACTGTAAAATATTGTGTATTCACTTCTTCTCCTACTTTTTCTATTTCCATATTCTTCACCTGCCCTCTAAATTTCTAAATTCCTTAGCAATTCAACCTCCCTTTTGGGTGCTCAAGGGCAAACGAAAATTATAATAAAAAATTTTAAAATCATAATACGTGTAAAACATAGATTAATAGCTGACTTTTTTTTTTTGGATGGTTATACGCTCCTATAAGAGCCTCGACAAGTTAATTGCATGGTTAGTTGTTAGTGGAGGAAAGAAAAAATTATAAATCTCTTTAATAGAGAGCCTCACTGCAGGTGAAGATTGAACCTAAGACCAAGAGGTCTTAAGGCTTCACCTTTTTGCTACCGAAGCAAGGATCATTACATATTAATGACTAACATTACTCTAAAAAGAGGTAAAATCATATAGTTACACAGTGTAAGATGTATTAATTAATAAAATTTATTGATTTCATTTCTAAGAAGTTTAATTGTGATACGTCACAATTTTCTAAGATATAAATAAAATAATAATTTTAATCTAATATAGATTTTATATCAGAAGAAAATACTTTTTCAAGTGAGAAAATTTTTTTGAAAAATAGAGTCAATTAATAAATAAAATTATAATATGATAGAGATTCTATGTTAAAAATTATAACAAAAATTTAAAATGATAGTTGCATGAATTAATGACTAGTGTTATCCTAAAAAAAGGTGAAGCCACCTAATTACATCATGTTGGATATATTAATTAATTGAATTTATTATATTTTAATTTTAAGAAGTTTGATTATGATATAACATAAAATTTTTATTATAAAAATTTAACTATAATAGATTTTTTTTTTATAATCAATGAAAACACATATGAGAGACAATCAAGAGATTATTAACTGATAAAACTCCTATTGGTATGTATCCTAAACTCAAATAGTTGGATTAAGGATATATTAAGTATTAATTATATTATATGAGTTAATAATCAAAGGTTCTTTATTTTTTTTTTGGCTTTTTTCATAGTAATATGGAATTAGGTTACATAACATATATTAATATGGTAATATTTTAAGATGAAATTTATGGAATGCACATATTTTGCAAAGATAGCTTAGAATATCTATTACATCAATTTACCGTTTCTTAATAATCCTTGTTAATGTATTATTAAGATTGGATATTAATAATGTTGTTGAGACTGGTATGTATGTTCTTTACTTGAGGGTCAAGGAAGCCATTTATCCTATAAAGTAGAAGTAGACAAAATATTTGGAACATGCATATAAGTGCTTGTTAGGAAAAAAGTTTACTAAATGACCCACTTAGGATCATCATCGAGTATTGTCATGAAAATCCTATACTCTGATTTAAAACTTCAATTATCCTCACTATGGATCACTCAAAAGGCTTATTTTGGGGTATAATATGAACGTAATAGAGATAGTGAATGATCAAAGCTAAGATTTATTAGGACAAGAAAGATTGGAGACATCTTATCTATTCTTGATTAATATTGACTAAAAATTCTCTACAAGATTTGATGGATGAAAAGAAAAATATCTTTTATTGCATCAACAATAACAATGGTTAATGAAAAGAACTAAAAGATATCAAACAATATAAGGAAAATATTAATACATTTCTTATGTTTGATTGGATGTCATATAATGAAAGGATTTAATTGCACTAATAAACTTACTACTAATTAAGGGTTAGATCAAGCCACCTTGATTATTTTCAATAGTTGAGTGGTCATGACATGTAGCTATATTATCTTTAAACATGCAATAATTAACTATAAAATTAATGATGAATTGAAATAGATTTAGTTCATTATTTTATAAACTTATTGACTTAGAATTGTAACTTATATTTAATTTCAATATTAGCAGATAGCTTAATGGGTCACACACAATAATGTTTAAAAAGGAATTAAAATGAGATTATGCAATAGTTACAAATAAGTTTAGGAATTTAAGCCTAAATGGACCTAACTTAATCTAATAGAATTAGGTTAAAGAGTTACTTATATAAAGAACATGAAGGGTCAAACAAATGAGATATTTTAAGAGTTAAGTGCAATTTACAAATCTCATCTCTTTTTCTTTAGTGCATTTGGCTAAATAGAAAAGGAAATTGTAGCCTTTCTCTTGTGATTTCTAGCATCTTTGCTAATACTTCATCTCTTTCTCTTGAAGAAATTCAAGAGATTTTCTTTCTATTCCTATATGGATAGGCCATACTTAAAGAAGTTTAAGAATGGCTATTATTTGTTAGAACACTTCTATAATGGTTTTGTCTTAGATTTGTAAATTAAGATAACTTTCTAATCTCTTAAATTAGTTTACAATCTTTGTTAAATATTAATGAGATCCATAAGATGGAAATCAAATTATAGTTTTAAATTTTTATTTTTACTGTATATAACTAGATTGTCTAGCCATTTAGAGTCCTAACAACTCCAATCCAAATCAACATCTTGTCTTATACAATTATATAATATCAAGCAATAACATTATTTATGAATAATGAATGCAACAAAAATATTTACTATGAAAATTACTTCTTGGAGTAGGTTTGCTTTTTAATATTTTTTAATGTAATTAATTTATTTTATAGCTTAGTTTTAGTCACTTTTTATTGTATGGCTTGACCTTCTATTGAAAGCACAAATTGTCCTTCTTTGGTATAAATTGTATGTAATGAATCACATTCATCTTTTACTCATCTTGGAGTGCCAATTGAGTGTATTAATTTTTTGCTTATTGTAACTCAAGGATTTAGTTTTTAACATGACCCTTAATGACTCTAGTTTGATTTCTATAGATAAAAGGTCCTTCATGCCATATACTAATGAGTATGGAGTTACTTCAATCAAAGTCCTTATTATTGTGTTGTATCCCTATAAAGTAAAAGGCAACTTTATTTGACTAATCTATGTACATCTGTATCATTTTTGCTAAGATATTCTTCATATTCTTATTGGCACCTTCCATTGCTCCTTTAGCTTGTAGGTTATAGCGGGATTTATGATGCTTCACCTTGTATATGTACACGAGTTCCTTCATTTCTACTTGGAATTATACTACATTATTTAATATCAATTACTCCATTATCTGAGATAAAGTAGTCCATTATTTAAGATCAAGTGGTGACAAACATCATACATATGAATCAAGTTCTTTTCTATAAATTTTGCCATTTATTTTATCCCCGATGTATTAGAGGATTTTGCTACCTATTTGTTAACATAATTGATCGTCGTAATGATGTATTGACATCTATTGGATGCTAAAGGCTTGATCTCCTTAATGATGTTTATTCTCTAAGCTAAATATAGCTAAAAAGAGCTCAACCCATGTAACTCCATCGGATGTTTGATGTTCATATGGATTTGGCATTTATTAAATTTCTTAATGAATTTGACATAATTTTGTTTATGGTAGGTCAACAAAAGCCTTGTTGAATGGTTTTCTTTGTCAATACTAATCTAAAATTTATGGATCTTATATTCTAGCATATATTGTTTCCATTATACTTTTGGCTTCTCTTTCATCCAAACATCTCAGCTTGATTTTGTCTAGCATTTTCTTATAAAACATTCCTTTAAAGGCTTTGAGTTGTAATGCCAACCTTCTTATAACTACCTTATTTTTCTTCTTTTCTCCTTCATGTAAGTTTGCTCTTTTGAGTATCGTTAGATGTCATAGTAATATGATGTTTTCTCATTAAGCATGATTTACATCATGCACCCTCTTTCATAACATGACACTTTAGACTTTTTCACTACTAGAGGCTTTATTAACAACTTTTTTTTGATTTGTCCCATATAGATGATAGGATGGCTAAGACAACTACTGCTTGATTCTCTTCTTTGGGAAAATGTATGAAAATGTACTTATGGAATTTTTTGGTGATCAATTTGACATACTCTAAGTAGGGCTTATGTTTTTCTTTCTTTAACTCCCATTCTTTATTAATGTGTTAAAACACCATTAATGAATTTTTAGAGACCTCTATTTCTCTTTGTTGACCAGGTGACACCAAAGTTATTAAGGCATTTGTCTTAATCACTTATTTAAATGATATTTTATATATAACAAAATCTTGGGAAGTTTTAACCTTATTTTTAAGTGTTTATGCTTGTAGATTCTACCTTATGAATAATAGTGTTGTTGACTCTGAAAGGTAAAGGTAAGGCATACCTCAAGGATAATGCTTTAAAAGATATATCCAAGAAGAGAGAGACCTTTGAGCACCAAGTGTTAAAAAAAGCCTTAAGAAATTTAGAAGATAAAATTTTGCTTATATGCTTTTAAAGATAGAGGCAAAGTTCCAAAGGAGGAAGGTATGCCTACTTAAATAAGGTTTTGTTCCTTAAGATATTTTTAAAGATGATGGCATAACATATAAGAAGAAAGGATATAATGAGTTGCTTAAAGCATAGTGGAATGACATGTACATTAAGTGAACATTTCAGTGAACAAACCTGTGTATTATATGAATGGCTTGTACATATATGGTATGCTTGATCAAGAAGTGGAACAACCATACAAATTAAGAGAAAAGCTAACTAATATAAGTAGACTAAAGCAAATGAACTAGCTTACCTTGGAATGGCACGAATAAATGGCCCTATTCAACATGAAGAAAAATGAAAAAATTCAGACAAAACAGTTGAGTGGCTGACCTAGCTTCTTCTGAAATGACTTAAATGAACTGCCCCATTCAATATGAAGAAATATAAAAAAAACTAAACAAAAAAGCTAAACAACCTAGCAACTATATAACAACTTAAGGAATAACTAAGACAAAATTGCAACCATCAAATGAGCGACCTATGCAACATCATGAATGACCCATTCACTTTGTGATGGCTTTTTTCCAAAAGCTACCAAACTTGTTTCTTATGTCTACTAGCTAGTTTTAAAGATTTTTCCTATAAATAGACTATAATATGCATCTATACTAAGGTTAGAAACTAAGAGAAAGTCGTTACATTTGCTTAAGCTTTAATTCTTTCATTTTTAGGTAGAGTAAGCTTTAAGTAAATTTGTAACTAACTTTTGATATAGTGAGTGTAGGCTTTCTTTATGTACTAAATTAAATTTGCTACCTAATTTAGAGTCGTAGACATTTACTTAAGTTTAATCCTTTGTGAAGTGATATAATTTGGTTTTGTGCCATTAAAAATACCAAGGGATGGGTTTCAGCTCTATTAAGCCTAAAAAAAGTGTTCAAAGGTTCATTCTTCGCTTGAAAATGGATACATTGTATTTGATCTTATAAAAGATAATGAAAGGCCTAACCATGACTTAAGGAGTGGATGTTAACATTATTAGTCAAACCACTATAAATCTTTGTGTTGATTTTTCTCTTTTCCTTTCACTTCTTAATATTTGAAAGCAACCAATTTATCCTCCTTTTGGTTGCCATTCTCATTAAGGTTCAACAAGTGGTATACGAGGCTCATATGTTTTCAAGTTTAAGTGTAAGAGAAAATATCTATGACAGTCCAAAATGAGCATGAACTTGAAGGTCAATTAGTTATGAGACCTTTATTCTTTAATGGCATTGGGAAAAGTCAAATATTTTACTTTTTAAGATCAAAATCGATTAAACATTGGCGTAAAAAAAAGATCTTTATATCCCATAAAGACACTTGTTGATGGTGTATAAGTTGTTGATGAAATGTCTAATAAAAAAAAGGATCAAATGGACAATAATGATAAGGCTATCCACAAGCTCCTTTATGTGTTGAGTGAAAGTGAGTACAACAGAATGAGCATGAAGACTATTGTCAAAGAAATTTGGGAAACCTTGAAAATTACATGTTATTGTGTTAAGGGGGAAAATATTTGAAGAACATGTGACCTTAAGGCATTGACATTACTTTTTTTACTTTGAATGATGTGTTTTGAATGATAACAAAATAATGAGAAAACCTTAAGAAGTTCTAATAATGTTTGTATTTTAGTGTTTTTGTATCATTTAGAGAGAGAATGTTAAGGGAGAATGATATGAATGCTTAGAGGATATGTGATTCGAAGTGTTTTTGTATAAGAGATGTAGTTATACACATTCACCGTGCATTATGAGATTTCAAAAGGACGTTGTGAGATTCCAAACAGGCATTATGAACATTCGACGGGCATTTGACAAATTGCATCAAGCGTTGGACAATTGGTATGACATGAGCTATGCATTCTGGACATTATCACAAGCATTGGATGATTCAACATGCATTGAAAATTTGCTAATAGGCATTGGGGCATTGGAAAATTGGTCAGGCATAATTGTGCACATCGAATGTCGCAATAGGTATTTATCTTACCCTCATAATAGGCATTGTATATTCACAATAGGTATTGAAAAAGTGCCTAAGATTGAGTTAAAGTTTCTAGAACTCGAAACAAGCATTGGTCCTTCTCTAACAGGTGTTGAAGGTGTTGTCAACGGGCATTGTGAGTTCCCCAATAGGCATGGAAAATAACTGTGCAGATTTTAAAAAAATAGATCACTAAGTTCAAGGTTTTTGGAAATGAAAAATGGGCATTGTTCATATTCCAACGGGTATTGAAGTTAAGAACAATGAACGTGGGAAGATTGATAATGGGCGTTGGAGCTAGCCATTATAATATCAATGGGCATTGATCATAGACAATAGGTGTTGTCATCTTTAATGACTAGTTTTGAAGAAAATCTTTTGGACTTAACATAAATTGTTTTAATAACTAGTTTTGGAGTTTGGCTATATAAGATACATTTCTAAAGACCAAAATGAGGTCAAAAAACTTTGTTAACACTTGTGAACAACTTGCAAACATTTAGTACGCTTTTCGTGTAGACTTTTTAGTGCTGCTTTTGTATTTGGGTAGAGTGAGGATTATTTTTTATTACTCTTTTGAGAGTAGGTTTTCTTGAGCACTAAAAGTATATTTGCTACCTAATTAAGAGGCATTGACACTACTTGGATTAGTGCTTACTAGTGGTTGTAAAGGTTGGTATTGCACTTTAAAAAATACTAAGGGTTGGGTTAACTCTTTTGTTCTTTGTAAAAAAAGAGTGATTGTAAAGGTTGTCCTTGAGCCTGTAAAAGGGAAGGTTCTTCCTTTCCTTGGAAAAGGGAAGGGTTTTTTTTCTTAAGCTTGAAAAAAAGAATAGAATGGCCTAAGTGAAAGCTTGAAGAGTAGCATAGGCACGTTGCTGAACCACTATAAAATCTTTGTGTTGATTTGTGTGTGTGGCTTCCACTATTTCTGTTATTGTTTGTGTTTTTGTTTACAACCAAATTCATCCCCCCTCTTGGGTTGCCTCACCATCTAAGACCAACACATATAAGGGAACAAACCAAGTAAAGGAGAACAAGATGGAGATGAAGACTCTCAGCTTTCAATATAAAACTTTTTGATAAAGTGAGAAGAGAAAATCAGTCAAATGTATGATTGTTTCATTAAAATTATTAGGGAAATGAAGGCTTTTAAAAAGGCATTCACTAATAAAGAGTTTATGAAGAAAGTTCTAAGACCTAAAGAATGGATAGGCAAGGCACATCTTTAAAAGATGCCAAAGACCTAAAAATTATGTCTTATTAGGGATCTCATTAACTATGAGATGACTCTCAATAAGAAAGCATCATCCACATGGAGGAAGCTAATAGGAAGAAGATGAGAGTTACACTTAAGACTACTTCTAAATATTAAAGCCAATAGTGAAGAATTAGATGAGGAAGATATGGATCTCATAACCCACCAATCCTAAAAAATTTTAAGGAGGTTCCCTCAAAGGAAAGGAAGGAATAAGCTTGATTAAGTGGAGTGCTATGGGTGTGGGAAGCTTGATCATATGAAAATCAATTTTCCTAAGGCCAAATTTAATAAGAAAGAAAAAGGAGAAAGAAAACATGTAAAGTGACTTAAGATGATTCAAGCTCCTTTAAATCAAGCCAATATAAGGAAGAGACAAGAAACACAAGGATTGAAAAAGCCAATCTATGCTTTATGTCAATGAGAAAAGCTCTCCAAATAAGGGCACCTAACTACTTTTAATAGTGATTTTAATGATGATGATCAATATATTAAAGACATGTTTAGACAAAAGTTTAAAATCTTATAGATGCCCTAAAATCCACTAATAATGATTTAGACAAAAGTTTTAAGAAAAATAAAATTTAAAAAGAAATAAAATTTTAAAAATAGAATTAGTGGAACTAAAAAGAAATTTTGAGATTTTAAAAGAGGAGTAGAGGCATTAGTAAATAATAAAATGTTTTGTTAAACTCTTTCTTCTTAAAATAAGTGTCTTAAAAATAAAGTTTTAAGTTTTAAAGACTCTTTTGCCCTTTTTATCAAGGAAACAAAAACTTGATTTAATTTTAGGCTCCTAAAGATCTTCAAGGTAAAGACATAGCTTAGGCTTTAACCATTCAATGGTCTTTACTTCTAAGCCTAAATTTATGAAAGTCTATTCAAAGGCTAAAGCCCTTTCTCCTCAATCTATTATGACACGTGCATAATACTAAATGCTCTCACTCAGATCCATTTAAAGCCAAAATAAACCACAATTATAGTTGTATGTCGTATAGACCAATTCCATTCAAAGACTTAGAAGAACATTCCTTTAGCAATGTTATTATGGTGGTAGATTTAGCCATAAAGCATACTTTTGTTATGCTAGGCTAAATGATGAGAATTTGACTATGTCTAACCCTTAAGGATCCAAAAAGAAATAAGTATTAAGGAAATGTGCTTAAATTATAAGTTGGAGACTTCACCAAGTGCTCAAAATGGAGAACCTAATAGTGAATAGAGATTGATGAGATTTGAAGGGATATAAAGCTTTAAAGTGCTAAGTGGTATCAAACTTGTTATGTATCCTTTATTCCCCCTTTATTTCACTTAATTTGGTTCAAATATATGCATCCATTTATAAGAAGTTACAACATATTTTTGTATATGCAACATCTCTTTGATTTATCTATTTTTTCTTTAATTCTTTCCCATAATAAATGGATCTCATATTTTTTGGTGACCTCAAGGTTGTGCTTAATTTAGTTTTTTTTTTCCCTAACAAGTGATATTAGACTTAGCTTTGGGGGAAACTTCTCTTTAAGGAGATGCCATATTTCTTTAAAAAAGAGGGGAGGGGGGGGGGGGGGGAAGTATTTGTAAGATAAAAATGAGGGCAAACGTTTTAAAGGTGTTTGATTATTTTATCATGATGAAAAAAATAGGGGGATGGTTTAATGTTTAATAAAAATGATCTTTATAAGATTTATTTAATTTATTTTATTAAAGCATTTAATTTTGTCCTCATTAGAAAGGGGGAAAATGTTGACCATGTGACCTTAAGGTTGTTTAAGCATTTATCTTAATCACTTATTTGAATAATGTTTTGAATGATAATAAAATTTTGAAAAGTTGTAACTTTATGTTTAAGTGTTTGTGCTTGTAAATTTTATCTTATATATAGGGGTGTTATTAACTCCTAAAGGTAAAGGTAAGGCACATCTTAAGGACAATGCTTTATAAGACATGTCCAAGAAGAGGAAGATATTAAGCATTAACCCCTAAGATCTTTAGAGAAAGAAGTTTTCATTAAATAATTTTAAATATAAAGGCAAAGCACTTAAAGAGAAGAGTATACCTAATTAATGAAGGTGTTGTCATTTACGATGCTTTTAAAGATAGAGGTAAAGTATCCAAGAGAAAAAGATAATGAGTTATTTAAAGCATGGTGGAATGACCTATAGATTATGTGAACAACCCACTAAAATAAGTCCGTACATTTTATGAATAACTTATGCATATAGGGAACACCTATTTACGAAGTGGAACAATCATGCAAAGTAGGAGAAAAACTAAGATAAGTAGGCCAAGATGAACAAACTAGCTTACCTAGGAATGGCCTAAAATGAATGGTTTTATTTAACATGAAGAAAAATAAATAGATTTAGATAGAAAAGTTGAATAACCTAACTTGCCCTTGAATGGCCTAGATGAACAACCTCATTCATTATGAAGAAAAATGAAGAAAGATAGACAAAATCTGAACAATCTAATAGTTATGGAACAACTAAGACAAAATAGCAATGGTCAAGTGAATAGCCTATATGACATCATGAATGGCATGTTTACTGTGTAGTGGCTAATTTTTCAAAAGCTACCAAACTTGTTTCTTATGTCTATGAGCTAATTTTTAAAGAGTTTTCCTATAAATAAACTACCATATGAACCATTTCTAAGGTTAAAACTAAGAGAAAGCCATTTTACTTTTTGAGCTTTAATTCTTTTATTTTTGGATAGAATGATGTGAGCATCTTGTGGTTTTCACGGCTATGCTTGAATGAGTGGAATTTTGCTTACGACTCCTACTTTTTATCAATCATCGCGGGATTGAGAGGATTAAGGTCTTTACATTGGTAATGAACCCAATATGTGGTGCGTGCTTGGATTAATAAAGTATCCAATAAAGTATCCTTCTAAGCTTTACGTTGTTCAAAGCCTTAAGTCCATAGTAAAGGTCATTGCGGGGAACAAATGTGTGATAGTGCATTGGTATTATCCTTAAGAGAAGTGGAGTCACCACCTGACTTTGGTTGGGATAAGATTCTAGGGAAGACAAAATCTAAACCTAAGCTAAGTCAATTGGAAGGCCCATTTCATCTTCACCTCATTAGAGATTGGGGTATGAAGTTAGGTACAACTTGGGGAAGAGTTTAGGCACCCTCGAACTGGCCCAATATTACGATCTAACCTTCATGTATCTTTACTTCACTTTTAATATTTTAACCGAGTTATTAATTAGTCCAATTACCATCCTTAAGCATTTATCTAAGCATGATTCATTTAAGCAAATCAAATCATCAACTCAAAGGGAAAAGGGATCATGCATCATGGTAAAGGAGGTTTCATGCATATATCCATCATCCATACATAGCATTTAAGACAGGGAGGGGGATCATGCATCATGGTAAAAAGGGTTTCATACATATATCCATCCACACATATAATCATCCATAGCCTATATGTGATAGTGACTAAGACCAAATTCATGGTCTAAATGAAGTAATTACACCTACACCTGAAGGAAGAAAATAAGTAAGTGATGAATCAATATGGAAAAAACAAACAAAGAAAACTTCAAGTTAATAAAGGAAACAAAGTAGGTCCATAGTGGCCATCTCACCATGTCTCCTACAGTCAAGATATCTTAACACACATTTTAAGTCCACGATAACACATTCCAACATCATAAATTAGAATATAAAATATGATATAACATAACTAAAATGCGTAGATCATAAAGTGCTAGAAACCATAAACATGAGATGCAAGACACTTGAGAGGACATCACATGGCCTAAGGCAATAACCATCATAAACGAGAGATCCTATGGTTGATGAACCCTCATTCTCATTGCTTATAAAGAGCTTAGGCATCTAGGAGCATCACTAACCATGAAGAAGGTTAGAATGAAAACCAAAGAAAGGGGTAATGACCAAGACACTATTTATAAGTTTCCAATACAAATACAATCATGTAAAGAAAGACTCTTAAGGTCATTGGAATATCAAGTTCCTCTCTTGGTCACTATCCTAAAATGATCAAAATAGAATTGGAATCATTATTGAATCCACGTTGGAGAACATGAACATTAAGATAGCAAAAACCATGAAAACCATTGCAAAATGTATCAAAATTCTAGCCTTACCTTATTCTATCAGTAGAGTGATATGCATATATAAAAGAATACCTTCGATAATTGAAATTTGAATGAGAAGAAAGAAAGAAGTTCCATAAAACTATGCCTAAGAAACTACGACTGTATAACCTACATAAAGGTTATACAACCCTTAATTCCTAGGTTTTTGAAAATAAATGGAAGATGAAGAAAAGGAAGAAGAAAGTGGAAAATTAGGGGTCATGGATGCCTTTGTATGTTTCAATGCCCTCAGAAGCTCACAAAACATTCTATATCCTTCAAAATGCTTAAAAAATACTCAAAAGGCAAAGAGAAAGACATAGTTCTACCTTGGAATGAGTTGGGTTTTTAGGGTTTTCTATATTAAATGAGAGTTGAAAAGCAAGTTTTGTAGAGTATCCTTGGGCTTTCCAAGCCTTCCTTTCTTCTTATTAAGGGGTATTTATAGGTATGGAATGGGTGCATAAGGCTAAAAATGGTTATAGTTGCACTCTCGATGTGTTCGATCATATAGAGAGAGATGAACTTGCTAAAACTAAGATTTACATGTGGGCTATATAGCTAAGAATATCCATCTATTAGGATTGTCAAACTCTAGGGTTAAGGGGAATGACCAGTTTCGAAAGATTCTCAAGGTTAGGATTTTAAGGTGGGCTGTACAACCTTATGCATGGTTGTACAACCATGTGTATGACTGTATAGCCTTGGTACATAGGCTATACAACACTGCTTGATAAGCTGAACAACCCATCAAGCCTAATAGGCAGCCTTATGGTTGGTCTTGGGTTTAGTCTTGGGTTTTTCTAAGGTTTCTTAAGGCTTTTCACCTCTTCCTTTGGCAATTTCTTTTATATTATGGGAAATTGGTTAAATGATTTTCATCATCAGGCTTTGCATCCATAGGTCTATAATCCAATGATAATAGTTTACCCTATACTTTATGAGCCTTAAAGAACATGATTGTTGGACAAGACATAACAAAGCATTAGTTATAAACTTGAACACTAAATAAAGGATACAAGAGGATGCAAACTTCTTAGTAGCTCTTCGAGTAAGTACTAAGCTTATTGGCAACCCTCTGGTAAGTACTAAGGTTGGATTTTTCCTTCCAATAGCCCTTTGGCAAGTACTGGAGTTGATCTCCTTAGTAGCCCTCTAGCAAGTACTAAGTTTCTTGGCAGCCTTCCAACAAGTGTAGAGGTCGACTTTCACCTTCTAGCAGCCCTTTGGCAAGTACTGGAGTTGATCTCTTTAATAACCTTCTAGTAAGTACTAAGCTTCTTAATAACCATTTAGCATGTACTGAGATTGACTTTTGCCTTCTAACAGCCTTTTGGCAAGTACTAAAGTTAATCTCCTTAGTAGTGCTCTAGTAAGTACTAAGCTTCTTGGTAGCCCTTGTGTAAGTACCAAGGTTGACTTTCACCTTCCAACAACCTTTTGGCAAGTACTGGGTGTTTTGATAGCTCTTCAGCAGCTTTTTAGTAGGTACTAAAGTGTTTAGGCAGCTTTCTAGCATGTATCAAGTATTTTGACATTAGACAGTTGACCTTTTATAGTCACAAATGCTCTTGCATTTCGTTGTAGTGCTCTAGGACTGATGGTTTTATCTCAATGATGCCCCTAGGTAGCTTTTGCATCGTTCAAGGTTTTTTATCCTTGGTAAAACTAAATCCATATCTTTCTAGCCTTCTAGCCTTCTTGAGTGTATGTTATTTTCTCAAGGTAATGGGCCCAGGCCCAATTATTGTAGGAAGTGTTTCCTTGGGTTTCACCATTTCTGGGATAAAATAACTCATTTTTGATATATTGTTGAAACCTCAAAGGGGATAAGTTTGTCATTGAAGGATATTTTGGTGGTTTGATTTGAATCGAGAAGCTAGGGGTGCTCTTTAAATGTTTTATTAGAAATGAGGGCATTTTGATACTTTGGTCGCTCTAGGACTCTTTGGAAAGTTAGGAGTATTTTGGTAATTTTGATTATAATTGGGCTTGAGGAGAGGAATTAGGCTTAACCAGCTAAAAAGGTGTTTTGGCTTTAGGCTAAAGAAAGATCTAATTTTGTAAGGCCAGTTCGACCTAAAAAAGTTGTACAATGTTAGACTAGGTTGGTCACGCTTAAGTTAAAACCCTCTTTTGATCTTAACAATATAGATTGAAATGTTTTAATGCCAATTTCAAGTGTTAATCTTATAGATATTTAGCTAAGATCACTTTGAAATTTGAGTGGAAGCCTTAATATGAAAGATTGAAATTTGCATCCTAATTATGGTCGTCATGAAGCAGAAGCTTATGACCGTTGTCTTGCAAAAGAGTTGAGTAAATCTTATATAGACGATTTCACGGTACATGTCATGTCTAGAGTCGCGACCATGACTTTTGTACTCACTTAGAGAGAATTAAATCTTTAACCAGATCGTGTTAGGTGTCCCAAAGAAATGTTGAACATCAAAATTAGCGGTAGCAAAAAAATGGCAGCGACTATGATTTTGGTGAAACAACTTCTCCATTTAAGTAGACAATTTTGTGGTGAGCATCATGTCTAAAGAGGAAAATAGAGATTGTGACTTTCACTATTGCTTAAGAGACCCAATGACTGTTCTTCTTGAAAAACCAAAGACTTTATGCCTTGTAGACAAATCGTTAGATACAAATAAGGTTATGTGAATCTTGAAATTACGAATGTATTTCTCAATCACAAATTTCATTTGACAAGTAACAAATGTAGGATATGCCCAACATGATTTTGAAATTTAGAAATAGTTTTATTTGTAACATCTCTTTGGAGGTTGTAATATATAAATACAACACTAAATAGACTTGAATGCAAGAAAATAATATTCATTGTAGCAAAACTTTTGCAAATTTATTTCTCAACCTTTAAGCTTTTGATTTCTTATAATTGAGTTGTTGCTATGTGGTGTGAGTTTTAAACACCATTGGGTTTGGATTTAAGAGTGAGCATTTGTATAGAAAACTCTTGCTTGGGTTTTAGAGTGAGCCTTGGAAAACTCTTGTATAGATTGAGTGCTAGCCTTGTAAAACACCAGTAAGGTTGTGTGTGAGCCTTAGTAAAAACACAAGTTATAAAGTTAGGTGTGAGCTTTTAAAACACCATTAGAGATTAGTAAAAAACTTAATTGGAAGAATTTAGGAGTGGATGTAGGGTTGGTTAATACTTGAACCACTGTAAAACTTGGTGTGTTTTACTTATATCTATTTCTTCAATTTCTTGCTCAATAAACCTTTCACTTCAAAATTCAAAAATTTCACCAATTCAACCCATCTTCTTGGTATAGAAAGGACAACAAGTGGTATTAGAGCAAAGTCTCAAACAAAGCCTTAATTGAGTGAGAAAAGATCATGGCACAAGAAGCAATCCACACTCACCTTGAGGTTTACTTTGGTGGAATCGACTATACTCGTTGGAAGTACAGAATGGAGATCTATTTAGATAGTGATATGGTGGATTTATGGGACATTATAGCAAAGGAATGAAAGCTTATAACCAGTGTGATAGATGGTAGTAAAGGAATAATCCTAAGGGAAGAATGAATGGAAGCACATGAAAAGTCAAATGGGAAGAATAAGAGGGCAATGGTGAATCTTCTTAGGTCCTTATCAAGAGAAGATATTGGCAGAGTGCAACATTGCCTAACCGCCCATGGCATATGAAAGGCATTGAAGAACTATTACGAAGGCACTATACTGATGAAATCAAGTAGGTTGGAAATGTATGTGACAAAGTGGGAACTCTTCATGATGAAAGATAATGAAAGCATCACTGACATGACAAATAGACTTCTCTTTATTGTCACAAGCATAAAGAAGTTTGAAAGAATTCTCAGTAACCATGAGGTAAACACTAAAAATTCTCAAATCAATTCCTCTTGAGAAATTTAGGGCTAGAGTTTGTAGCATACAAGAATCCAATCTAGAGATTGGAAAGGTGCAAATAGATGTCCTTATTGGTAAGCTACTCATTCATGAGCTGACCTTAAAGAAGGATGAGAAGATGAAGAAAATAAAAGGGCAAGGAGATCAAAATGAATAAGTAAAAAGAAGACTATTGCTCTCAAATCTTCAACTGAAGATAAATAGGTTGAAGTTGCCTCTAATGATAGCAATGAGAATGAGAAGGAAAAAGAACTGGCTATGCTCTCAAGGTGGACCAAGGAGTTTATAAAGAGAAAGAAAGATAAGAGGAACTTCAAAAGGGCATTTCTTAATTTCAAAAACAAGAAGAATGAAGTGACCTGTTATGAATGTGGAAAATAAGGTCACATCAAATTCGACTATCCCAAGCTCAAGAAGAAGAAAAAGTGGGACAAGGAGAAGAAGAAGAGCTTGAAGGTTACATAGGATGATAACTTAAGTGATGCAGTTGCCAACCTAGGCTTTATGGCTCAAGAGGACTCCTCCAATGAGGTAAGTACTTCTTCATATCCGTATCATGATTATGAGGACTTAGATGTTGTAGATGATGAGCTTCTTGAAGCTCTAACCTTAAGATGTGAAAAATATAAGTCTCAAATGAAAACTTTACAATAAAAAGTGTTCAAAACTTGAGGAAGAATTTAAAAACTTAAATGATCTTATAAGTGATTTGAGGTTTTTTAATGAATAAATCAAAAAATCCTTTGAAAATATTTCTAAATCTTTATCCTCTTTTGATTCCTTAAGAAAAGAAAATGATTCTTTAAAAGGTGAAGTTATTGTGCTTAGGAATTCCATCTCAAGATTTCATAAAGAGAAATAAGCTTTGGATACTCTCATTGTATCTCAAAGACCAAGCTTAGTGAGATATAGTTTAGGCTTTAATGTAACCTCCTCATCTACATCTTTTCCTCCTACATTCATTAGAGCATCTACGCCTCAAACTTCTAATATTGAGTTTGTTGGGAAGAAAAGTGCTCCTAGCACTAGGTCATTTATGCCTAAGGGCAAAGGAAAGGCTCCCAAAGGTTCAAGAGCTAAGTCTTAAAGAGCAAATCATACATACATCTATGCCAAGAGGCATGTTCAAAGGTAGACATAAAAAAACTTCTCTCTTATTCCTTACCACTCATGCACTTGCATGCACTCTCAAAACCAAAGTGTGAGAAGGCCTCCCACTCATACCAAGGTTGTATATAGGAGAAAGACTTATAAGTTTAAACTCCAATGTCACTATTGCATGAGGTATGGATATATTAATGTCTTTTGCTATATTAAGAAGGCACACCTTAATTAGGGAAACCTTCTAAGTCTAACCCCTAAGGACCCAAGTATATTTAGGTACCTAAATGAAGGTAAATTATTTTTGTGTTATAGGATTGTTTGGAAACCACCAAAGATGATAATGACTGACATGTGGGTGGTGGGTGCTCAAAGCACATGACCAGAAATAAAAAGCTATTCATAGCCATAAAAAAAATGGTGGCAATGTCACATTTGGAAATAATTCCAAGGGTAAGTTAATTGGCATAAGAATTATTGGTAAGAAAGGTTGCTCCCTTATTGATAATGTTATTTTAGTTGAAGAATTAAAACATAATTTATTGAGTGTAAGTCAATTATGCGATAAAGGTAATAAAATGACCCTAGAAGATGCCAAGTTACGACATTAGCAGATAAAAAGATAGTCTTTAAGGGTGAAAGGAGAGACAATACCTACTTAATTAACTTAGACAATTTGGCTAACTAATCCTTTAAGTGTCTTATCTCTATTAATAATGAATCTTGGCTTTGGTATAAAAGGCTTGGACATGGTAGCATGAAGCTTCAACAAAGTTTATCAAAAGGAGAGCCAATATAGAGTTTTCTAAAACTTAAGTTTACAAATGACAAGACATGTGGACCTTGCCAAATGAGAAAGCGACAACAAACATCCTTCAAAGCAAAAAATATTGTAAGTACTTCTAGACCTCTTCAACTCATTCATATGGACTTAGTTGGACCCATTAGGAGTGCTAGTCTTGGTGGGAAGCATTATGCATTTGTCCTAGTTGATGACTACTCTAGGTTCACGTGGGTATCCTTTCTTGCTCATAAGAGTGACAGTTTAATGCTTTCATGGACACTTAGGTATCCTTTCTTGCTCATAAAAGTTTTACTAAAAGAGTTCAAAATGAAAAATGTTACTTCATTTCTTCTATTAGGAGTGACCATGTAAAGGAATTTTAAAATAAATCTTTTAAAAATTACTATTTGGAGAATGAGATTTCTAATAATTTTTCTACTCCTAAAACACCATATTAGAATGGTGTTGTAGAAAGGAAAAATAGGATATTGGTAGTGATGGCTAGAACTATGCTTAATAAGTGTTCCTTGCCAAATTACTTTTGGGTTGAAGCCATCAATACTTCATGCTATATTGAAAATCGTGTTTTCAAAAGACCCATTCTAAACAAATCTTCTTATGAGTTATAGAATGGTAGAAAACCTAAGCTTTCATATCTTAGAATTTTTTGGTGTAAATGCTACATACTCAATACCAAGGACAACCTTAGAAAATTTACCTCTAAAATAGATGAAAGTATCTTTCTTAGCTATTCCATCACTAGCAAAGCCTATAGGCTGTTTAGCAAAATGAATTTGTGGTTCAAGAGTTTATGAATATTATATTTGATGAATCTAGTAAACTTGATCATAGGAAAGGTTTTCTTATTGATAATCTTGTAGGTAACTTTGAGAAGTTAGAGCTTGATTTAATGCTAAAAGAAAGTGTGATTGATCTTAAAGATAATAAGTCATCACAAGAAGTTGAAGAACCTCAACTAGAATAAGAGGGAAACCAAGCTTAAGAACTACCTAAGGATTAGAGATATTCCAAAATCTCTTGACAAGGCTCTTAATAATAAAAGTTGGGTGATTGCTATGAAAGAAAAACTTAGCAAATTTGAGAGGAATAAAGTTTGAAACTTATTCCTAGGCCTAAGGAACACCCTATTGTGGGATGCAAATGGGTGTTTAGGAATAAGTTAGATGAGCAAGGTGTTGTTAAAAGGAACAAAGCGAGATTGGTTGTAAAGGGTTACAACCAAGAGGAAAACATTGATTATGATGAAACCTTTAGCCCCGAAGCAAGATTAAAGGCCATTAGGATTCTTTTAGCATTTGTATGTCACATGGATTTTAAACTTTTTCAAATGGATATGAAAAGTGCAATTCTAAATGGTTTCATGAAAGAGAAAGTTTATGTTGAACAACCTCTGGGTTTTGAATCTCATGTTTGTCCAAATCTTGTTTTTAAATTAATTAAAGCATTATATGGTTTAAAACAAGCTCTAAGAGCTTGGTATGAAAGGCTTAGTTCATTTCTTCTACAAAATGATTTTACAAAAGGTAAGGCTGATACTACTTTATTTGTAAAAAGACATAATAAAGACATTCTCATTATGCAAAGATATGTTGATGATATTATATTTGGTACTACTAATGAATCTCTTTGTGCAAAATTTGCTAACTGTATGATTTGAGAGTTTGAGATAAGCATGATGGATGAGCTCAAACTCTTCCTTAGTCTTCTAATCAAGTAAATCAAAGAGGGTATCTTCATCAATCAAACCAAGTACATAGGGTATCTATTTAAAAGGTTTGGCATGGATGGATGCAAAGTAGCAAAGACCCCATGGAGTGCAACTATCAAGCTAGACAAGGATGAATTGAGTAAGCTGATTGATGAAAAGAAGTATAGAGGTATGATTGGCTCTCCCCTCTATCTTATTGCATCTAGACCTAACATCATGTTTAGTGTTTTCTTGTGTGCTAGATTCCAATCTTATCTTAAGGAATCTCATATGAATGTCATTAAAAGAATTTTTAAATATTTACATGGCACATTGCATTTAAGACTTTGGTTTCCTAGAAATTCTTCTTTTAGTTTTTTTAGATATTCAAATGCGAATTATGCCAGTAGTTTGATGGATAGGAAGATCACTTCTGGAACTTGCCAATTCATAGGTAGATGTTTAGTTTCTTGGTTTAGCAAGAAACAAGTTTTGGTTGACTTATGCATCGCCAAAACAGAATATGTGGCTCGATGAGTTATTATTGTACCCAAGTTCTTTGGATGAAATAACAACTCAAGGATTATAGCAAAGTTGTTGATCACATTCCCATCAAATGTGATAACATAAGTGAAATAAATTTTTCTAAGAATCCTATCTAAAATTCAAGAAGTAAGCATATTGATATTAGACATCATTTCTAAGAGATCATGTCTAAAATGGTAATGTGGTGTTAGAATTTATTGACACCGATCACTAACTTGTGGATATATTTACGAAACCCTTCAATAAAGAAAAAAAATGAACTTTATCAAGAGAGAACTAGGGATGCTAGATGGAAGCTCCCTAGGTTAAAATTGATTTCACTTTATACACTTCACTATGTTTGTCAATATTAATCCATTATTTGATATGATTGGTGATTGTATGATAATTTGTTGTTTTGAATGTTGTAGATAGGTTAATTTATTGTACAATTATGCTTTCCAATGCCAAATTGCTTGAATTAATGACCATAATATCATATTGATCACATTAAGTTTGGGCCAATGTTTCTTTCTTGCTCTTTCAAAAATTGCCTTATAATTAGCTATTTGGATTTACATTTTGAGGTTACTACTTAAAAGTCTCATTCATAATTTCAACTTTTGTCAATTCGCTGTCGCTATGTATGATGGCCACCACAAAAATTTTTAAATCTATAGACCATTGACTTCGCTCTTTGCTAAGGAATTCTTGATCGTTACTCAAAAATTTCATAAATAGCGATCACGATAAGCATATAGTGACCCCGATTTTTTATAATCACTGGGCATTGATTGATTTGACAATCAAATGGTGCTTGTTCCTTATTCAATGCTTTTTAACAGTTTTATAACTACTTTTCCCTATTCTCTGCTTATTTAAGCTTTTTTCACACCTATCTATTCCATTTTTATCATTTACTTCCTCATACCTCTCATATCTTTTCAACCTCTCACCTAAATTTTCTTTTCCTCTACTCTCATGACACCTAAATTCACAAAAGCTGAAAAGGGGAAGGTTATTGACCAACCTGAAGGTCCTCATCCTTCTCATCTTATGAAGGGAATCACAAAAGAAAAGAATAAAAGATATAAGGCCAACACTAAAAAGATCATTCAATCGAACAAGATACCCTCCTCCTTCTTTCTCTCCAACCTTGGCTGGAATGAATTCATTTTTCAGGAAGAACCAGGTTATGAAGAAATCATTCAAGAATTCATGTACACTATCACTCTTAGTCGAAGGACATAATCTAAGGCAGAAGTATATGGTCTTGTCTTTTGGGCTTTTGGAGGCCCCTACTTCATCACTTTTGCCTAACTTTCTTCCCTTTTTAATTTCTAAACTGGAGATAATATTTCACTCATTATCTCTTCTCTTGGCATCATCTATTATGAGTTCTAGTCTAAAATTTCAATAGAAACCAAACATGACCCAAAAACTTTAATGGCCAAATACATCAAAACCTTAACCAATTGGCTCTTCCATAGAATTATTACCTTTTCCATCAATGCTAGGGGTGATGGGAATGAAAAAGTCTCTCAAAAAGACCTAGCTTTTCTTTTTAGCCTCACAAAAAATAGACCCATCCAAATGAAGAGAAATCTTATGGATTAATTAATCCATATAAGCACCAAACCTAAAAGCCAATTTCTTCTTTCCTCTCACGTCACAACCATATATAGATTAATAGGGGCTCTAAATGATGAGAATGAAAAATTCACTAAAAAGTATCTCCCATCCTATAACTTTCTTGACTTAACTTATTTGATCAATGCCAAGGCTATTCATTTTGACTTTTATATGTATACCTTGAGATCCTATGGTGCCAAGAAGCAAGAAACAACTCATGCCTCTAAAAGAAAGAGGCTAGTGATTGAAAAAGGCCCCCAATAGCCCATTCCATCTTTAAAGCCTAAGGTAAAGCCAAAATCCAAGTCTTTTTTCATCTCTTTCACTTCTATCAATAAGAAACTTGATAAGGTGATGAGAATGGTCAAGAGAAGGTTCCTTCTTCCCTCTCACCTTTATAATGACTTGGTTGACATTCAAGGAAAGGTTGGTGCTACTTTGTGTCATCTTCCTGACTTTGAAGAATGGGAAGACACTAAAGAAAAAAAAAAGAGACCAAGAAGAAGAAGGAGATAAAGCCCAAGGAGAAGAAGATGAAGAATTTGTTAAAGATAGTGATGATGATGATGATATCTCTCCTACCTTCTAGTTTTCCTTAAGCTTTATTTCTTATTATAGGTTTTTTTGTTTAATTTTGGCCTAAATGTGTGATCAAACACATTTATATGTTTGATTGTGTTATGTACCTTTTTCTTAAGTAATAAAATTTTAAACTATGTTCTTTCTATGATTGATCAGTGCAAATTTGATTTGATAAATAATGTTCTCTCTTATTATGTTATTCTAATTCTTAACTGCTCGCCATCATATGTTCCTACTTGTCATTGCACTTAATTCTCTCTTTTTGATCTTGGCAAAAGGCGGGGAGCTTACTTGTCATTAATTGAAGGGGAGTATAAATTGAGGGGGAGCTTTTTACATTTCAATTTAACCATTTGCAAATTCAATCTAGAATACACTCATACATTTTTTATCCTTTGCAAATTTAATCTAAGTTGTCAAAATTAAAAAAAAAAGGATATTATTGGACTAGGTTGGTCAAGCCTTAGTCAAAACTCTATTTTGATTTTGACAATATAGATTAAATGGTTTTAATATTAATTTCATGTGTGATCTTGTAGATTTAGCTAAGATCACTTTAAAATTTGAATGGAAGCCTTAATCTTAGAGATTGAAATTTGCATCCTAATTCATGGTCATAAAGTAGAAGCTCGTGACCATTATCTTGCAAAAGAGTTAAGTAAATCTTATGCAGATGATTTCATGCTCGATATTGCATCTAAAATCA
The DNA here is from genome assembly GCA_949677035.1 of Omphalea diandra. Taxonomy (NCBI): domain Eukaryota; kingdom Viridiplantae; phylum Streptophyta; class Magnoliopsida; order Malpighiales; family Euphorbiaceae; genus Omphalea; species Omphalea diandra. Next base: position 2,861 of record CATIWR010098904.1, on the reverse strand, counting down.
CGACCTTGACTATTGTACTCACTTAATGCCAGGTGTTCTAAGGAAATGTTGGAACATCAAAATTAATGGTAGTGACCGCGATTTTCGTCAAACAACTTCTCCATTTAAGCAGATGATTTTGCAGTGAGCATCGCATCTAAAGAGGAAAATAGAGACCTTAACTTTTACTATTACTTAAGAGATGCAACGACTATTTTTCTTGAAGAACTAATGATTTTATGCCACATGGACTTGCTGTTGATACAAATGGGGTTATATGAATCTTGTGACTGTGAATATATGTCTTGACTGCAAATTTCATTTAACAAGCAATCAATGCAGGATTTGCCTAGTATATTTTGAAGATTTCAAAATAGTTTTTTTTGTAATGTCTATTTAGTGGTTATAGCCTATAAATACACCATCAAATGGACTTGAATGCAAGAGAATAACATTCATTGTAGCAAAACTCTTATAAATTTATTCTCAACCTTTAAGCTTTCAATTTCTTATAATTAAGTTATTGTTTAGTATGAGTATTAAACACCATTGGGTTTGAGTTTAAGAGTGGGCTTTTGTATAGAAACTCTTATTTGGGTTTCAGAGTGTGCCTTAAAATACTCTTTTGTAAATTGAGTGTTAGCCTGTGAAACATTAGTGAGGTTGTGTGGGAGCATTTGTAAAAACACGAGTTGTAAAGTTAGGTGTGAGATTTAAAATACCATTAGAGATTAGTAAAACACCTAGTTGGAAGAATTAGATAGTGAATGTAGGGTTGGTTAATGGCTGAACCACTATAAAACTTGGTATGTGTTACTCTTTCATTTCTTATATTTCTTGCTCAATAAACGTTTCCCTTCAAAATTTAAAAATTTTTGCCAATTCAACCCCACTTCTTGGTGCACAAGGGACAACATACAACCTATCTTATGCTATATAGCCTTAAAGGGCTATACAACCCTATGTAGATTGTACAGGAAAATGACTTGTCTCATTTGTGCTATTCCTTCTCTCTCTCTCTCTCTCTCTCTCTCTCTATCTCTCTCTCTATTCTCTCTTTCAAAGCTCCCCATTTAGCTTTCAAGTTACCTTAGCTTCTTTAGGTGATTGCTATGGCCAAGTTTCATGATGATGAGATGTTTAATGTTCAAGAGGAGCTCTCCAATGAGGACCACTTGACTCTATAAGCCTTAGAGTAGTTGTGATCCCAGTAGGGATTCGAATGAATGAGTCCATTGAAGAGCATGACCACAAACATGATTCTGTCATGCTTCCCTCTGACTAGCGACACATTGATGGTCTATAACTTGTACTATCATCTCGCAGGAGCTACTTCAGGAGTGGTAGGTGTCTTTTCTTTTCTTTTCAATTTTATTTTATTTTTTGTGTGCTTTATTACTATAGATCTTAAGTATTGCCTAAAAATTTCATTTTTTGCTAGCAAACATTAGGTTAGCTTATAAAATATTCAGAGATAATTTCTAGGACATTTATGCTATATTTTTGGTGGAATTTATTTTTTGCTTATCAGCCTAGTTAGTTGCCCCAATTTGCATACTTAGGCTTTATTTTGCGACTTGGATGAATAAAAGCCAAAATTAATTTATAAAGTGATTCATGGGTAATTAGGGTACATACCAAGGTAAATAACTCATTATTTCTGCAAATTCACCATTCTTGCAGTATTTTGTCTCTAAATGCCAAATTTTTTTTTATAAAAAAATCAACTTCGTAACCTTCTTACTTCCTACAAATAAACCCCAACAATCAGGATTCGCCACTTTCTTATCTCTAAGTTGTAATTTGTACGAAAATACCTGTATTCATGCATGTTTTTATCACATCTCTTTTTTCTTTCTTTTTTTTTTTTAATAAGGGATCATTGCCTTTCATAAGGGAGGTGACTCCATAGGTCCTTTGGGGATATTATGACATACCCTACACTCCTAAGTCTTAACCCACCTGGAGGGTACCGAGATTTAGACCTTTTTACGAATGTTGCTTGATAAGGCACTGAGGATTGATCTATCGATGATATGTGCATTATTATAGTGATGGATGGACACAACCCACACCTTCCATTTGCCCTTAATTAGTGAGATTATGATCACTCTTGAGACCTCACCTTTCTGACTGGGGTGTGGTTTATAGGCATTCGTCTGCCTACTAACTCTGGCATATACGATCCCATTCTTTAGAGAGATTATCAATAAAGAGTCCTTAGTTGTGTTCCTCTGCTTAAGGGGAGTAGGACTATATAAGGTCAAGTATTCAGACTGGTGCACTAATGATTTTTTATGATTGTCCCAATGAGGTGGTCAATGAGTATGAACATTTCTACTTCTTATATGCCTTATTAGGTTCCATGTTTTTAGGCACTTTTAGGGTGGTCGAGCTCTGCCTAGTGCCTGTGCGAGAGGATTTGTGCTTGCTCTACCACTTTGACTACGGGTCTGCAGTGCTAGCGTGTAATGACCAATTCATATTAGCTCTGATACCAATAACTATAACAACCATATTCATTTACATAACTCATATCATTCATGTTCAAAATACATATGCATAAAGGTTTTATCCATCCTACACACAATCAAACATTTATTTGATGTACATATATGTATATGACATAAGGAGAGAGAGAGTTTGGATTCAGTCGACGATCTGTGATCCATATGTCTCAATGTAAAATTGAAAGCACAACAGTGTCCAATTCCTATTCTTCAGTATCTGAAAAAAACTATTTTGCGATTTGGTGAGTCGCGACTCAGTGAATAAAAACAATAATCAAATTCTCATTGCATAAACCATAATAAAATATCATTAAGATACATTGCAAGTATAACAATTAACTATGCAAGTGCAAATGCAATAGCTTTGTTTTT
>CATIWR010098883.1:0-23480 GCA_949677035.1 Omphalea diandra | reverse complement strand
AAATTAAATTTTATATATATATATATATATATATATATATATATATATATATATATATATATATATATATATATATATATATATATATATATATATATATATATATATATATATATGTTTTTAATGAGCAAACTCGTAACCCGACCAAAATCCTTTATGCATTTCCAACATGATATAAAATTTGAAATGATCCACATCCAGATATGAGACAATACAAATCCAAACTTGCTATAGCTAATTGCCACGTTTGCTAGAGAACACTCCAGTTCCATTTAACCTTTTGGAAATCTAGATATGATTTCAAACCCTTCTATTTGGACTTAGAAATACTCTTTTTTTTTTTTTTTTTTTTTCTAGGAAAATGATCTTTTAATAAGCAAACTCGTAACCCGGCCAAAATCCTTAGTTTCCAACACGATATAAAATTTGAAATGATCCAAACCCAGACCTGAGACAATACAAATCCAAACTTGCTAGAGCCAATTGCCACATTCGCTATAGAACACTCCAATTCCATTTAACCTTTTGGAAATCTGGACATGATTTCAAACCCTTCTATTTGGACTTAGAATTACTCTTCTTTTTTTTTTTTTAGGAAAATAAACATCACTATCTAAAAACTAATAACCAATGACAAATATGCTTCAATCAAACATTATTACTGAAAAAACTACTTTCCAACTGAAAATGTCAAATTTACTTTCTTTTCCTCATTTTCTTAATCAAATCTCATTAACACAAATCCGAAAAAATAACAATCAATGTCTTCTTACCTTAAACATTTGAATTCATCAAATCAAGTAATAAAAATTTGCAAAACAAAAGGAAAGGAATTTGTAATTTTCACTTTTGAATCTTGCTCATCAATTTTTTGTCTTTTTCTTCTCGCATGCAACATCAAAACGAAAATATCAAAATATATCATCAAAATGAAAATATCAATACAAACTCATTTTTTCACACACAATTGTAGATTTGAGAATCCATTTTCGAGATAAAGTTCTTCATTATATATATTTTTCTTTCTAAAACAAATTTAATATGATTTTTAATATTTGTTTTATTATTTATACTAAAAAATCATAAATTTTAGTATATTATGAATGAAAAATAGTTAAAAATAAATAAATTTTTGACTCAAAATCATTCATTAAAAAGAGAAAATCGAGTTGATAGAGATTAAAGATGATGATTGCATTTAATTGTTATTATACAGTAAAATGTCTACAAATGATTTATTACTAGTTTATTTTTGATTTATTTCTAATAGTTCTTCTTACATTATAAAATATTTACAAATAGTTTATTACAGATTTTTTTTAGTTTATTAATAATTTACAAATGGTTTATTACTGGTTTATAAATTTTTTTATAACAACATCAAGTAACATATATTTATACACAATAAAATATTTATTTTTATTTTATTTACTTTTATTTTAGATTTACCAATTCAAAATTTTTAAAAATTAATCATAGAGAACAATTTCTAAAAAAATATTTATTTTAGGTTTATTTTGTGTTTACTTTTGGTTTATGCAACAATCGATAAATAAAAAAAAATAATTAGAATATAAACATCATTTTTAACTTCTAACAAACATGATTTTCTCTCTTTTAATAACTGATCTTTAGCTTAAAAATTATTTTAGGTTTACTAGTTCAAAATTTTTAAAAATTAATTATAGCTAACAGTTTCTATAAAAAAATTTTATTTTAAGTTTACTTTGTGTTTACTTTTGGTTTATGCAACAATAGATAAAAAAAAAAAAAAGAACAATTAGAACGTAAACATCATTTTCAACATTTTACAAACATGATTTTCTCTATTTTTATAGTTGATTTTTAGTTCAAAAATTATTTTAGATTTACTAGTTCAAAATTTTTAAAAATTAATTATAGCAAACAATTTCTAGAAAAAAAACTGTTTATTTTAAGTTTATTTTGTGTTTACTTTGGGTTTATGCAACAATCAATAAACAAAAGAAAGAAAAACAACAATTAAAACGTAAACATTATCTTTAACTTTTAACAAACACGATTTTCTCTTCATAACTAATTTTTAACTAAAATATATTCATTTCTAAAACTTATAAAAAATCATGGTTCAACAACAAATTCAATACAATTGAAATATCAAGAAAGAGAGAAGACTTTATCGATGAGTTAAAGAAAGCCACAATTGCAACAGATAAACTAGAGTGTCCTTAACTTCATTTGCTATCATATTGACTGAAACTTAATGAAAACTACTTCATTGAAATCAAGCAAGTATTATGAATTTAGTTGTTCACGAGTTTTCTTTTATTTAGTTGAAAAAAAAATCAGAGACTCATACCAACATGAAGCAAAAAACATGGAACAAAAATCAAACAGATTTCAAATTCAAAAAATAGAGCAAATAGGTGAGAAATTGTAAAAATATAAACCATAAAATTGTGTAGAAAAATGAAAATACATGTATCATAAAGTTTTTTCACAAAATAAGAGATAAAACTGTTTTTTATCAAAAAAAAAATTGAATGCACCGTGTACTTTTCTCTTTTTTATAATGCATCCAAATGTTGGTGCCCAAAAACAAAAAGAAAATCTTACCTACACTAAATACTTCCCCATTATGCAACACTTAGCCAATGATATCCTGATACCTAAATATCCACTTATACCTGTCTAAAAAATTTACTATTATACTTTTTTTTCCCTTTGTAAAGACATTTATACCCTTATATAATACACATTTTTATGTTTTGGAATGGATATATCCAATATAGGTAAATTTCTCTGAAAAGAAAACAGCATAAAATACGCTTGATCACTTATTTTCAAACAAAATATACTGCACGAATACATCATGATTAATATACAAAGTACGAAACACAAAAATGTATTAGCCCCTACGTTTTAAGATATAGAAGAAACAACATTCATGCCAAAAGAACCGGCATTTAATAAAGTGATTGTTGTAGCCATATAATACATGAAATGAAATGATGATGCAGCAAAAGAATAGACAACTTCCATTGAACGATTAATTTTCTTCAATTATTTTGTTTGCTGGTGCTTTTTCCTGCTTTTCTATATAAGCAGATGGAAACCATCCAGCTTTACCTTTGCATTCTCCTTCAGACCACCCTGTTGGAGCCACCTTTTGATATTGCAAACCAAAAATGTAAAAGGTCAGGTTAAAGCAGAAGGAAGCAATTAACCTCTTGATTTATATTGCAAACAGAATGAAGGCGCCAGTGGCTGCAATTTTCGCAAGTATAATCACTTGCAACTTTCCAGAAGACAACACTCAAGCATGGAAAGAGAATCAAATATAAGAACATATAAGCAAATAAATTGGGGAAGATGCCATTTAATCAACAAGAAGACAACTCAAGTTGATTACAGACAATAACAATGGACAAATAAAACAAATATAATGCTTTCATTCATTCCTATTTTTCCACTTTTCCTCAAATGGGGGTGGAATAGTGGAACCTGAAGCAATTCATTCCTTCAATGACATGGCAATAGCCCTGAAGTCCTTAATAGCATCCTTTCTTTGGGAAGCAGAAAAGGCAACTTTTGAAAGGACTTGGTAGAAATCCATAGTGAAAAATCATAGTTTAAACTTTATAGTATATATCATCTGAACATCAAGTCTTAGCTTACGAAATTCAATGGACGAAACCTCATTGACAAACCAAAGTGCATTCTTCACTACATGGCCTGGTCAATATCATTAATAAGGTTAAATCATGTAAAATTTGCAGCAAGACAAATAACAAGCGCAAAGTTCAAATTAGTTCTTAAGAGTAGGATCATGTCTAATATTAGTTCCCAAAGTTTCAAAATGCATATTAAAGTACAAAGTATACTTTCAAAATGTTGTTAAGATATCAAGAAGATAGAATATTCCATAGTTATACCAAGGTTAACAGAAAACTTAAATCTCCCTAGCAAATTAACTACTAGCACGTGGATCACCAGTGACCTGGAACACTAAAAACAGCGTTCGAGCAAACAAACTCATGGATTGGAATATATGAGATCAAACTGTATGTTAAAAAAGAGAGATATTATCGTATGCAAAGACTTGGTTACAATCCTAGAGGCTGTCAATACTTAATTGCTACATAGCACTTCTTGCCAATCATTGTCTTGTTTAGATTTTGATTATGGAAACTAAGTCTTTAACCATATGCTATGATTATATAAGCCTTATTTAAATTTTCTGCAGAAGGTATTCTATTCCAATTAAGCTATCAGAAGGTTAACCCTACATTACCATATTCCAACATAGCTAATGTTTAATGTTCCCGTTTTTGTTCTGCACACATGAGTGATCCATGTTCTAGGTAACCTCGAATTACACGCTAAAATTTCATTACAAAAGTTCAAATAACTGAAGTTATAGTACTGCCAATAACAGTGTCTAAAGTTCCAAAACAAGCATTTGAGAAAAACAGCTGAAGAATTATGAAATGGAAAAAAGGACAATATAAAATTGACAAATTAAATTTAATTACTTTACTCATTTTCTCTGAAAGTTAACAAAATTAAAAGATAAAAATTCTACTAACAGTTACAAAACATTTCTTGTAAATTAAGAATAAAGATTTAAAAGATTGTAAAATTAATTAATCACTATGAAACTTATGAAAAGTTAAACAAATGTAACTGAGGGAGAATTAGGAAACAGTTTTTATTATATACAATTTTCAGACAAGAAACCTCTCAAAATATTTATTTTAATTGAGCTGTAATTGATAATGTGATTTGTTTTTTAACAAATAGTTTAAAAATTACTGAATAGTTTAGATTATAGGCAAATAGTACCAAGAAATAAAAGAATGATCTTTAAATAAATATGATAATTACTATTATAAGAATTACTAAATAATTAATATTATAAAATGACACCTAATTGATTTTCAAATCAAGCATTATGTACCATAACAAAATTACTTAAAATATAAATGAAACAATTTCATTGGTACATTCTCAAAGTTCATAAATATTAAATTGTCTGCCTATTATATATTTCAGTCTACTTTTATAATCAATTATTTGTTACAAATTATAGTAAAACATGTAATATATATGAAAAAAGATAAAAATATTTCACATCTGATTAATTTATTATATTAGTATTTATATTAGAAAATATATGAAAAGACGCAATTAAAAAAAAGAAAATTAAAGAACTAAAAAAATAATATCTTACCATTGATATTGAAAATTATAATTAAAAATAAATTACAAAAAGTGTTAAAAATTTTGTGAAAGCATCATCTGAAATGCATTCATAAAATAATAAAAATAAAAACTATTACTTTTATTGTTAGACACTATTTTTTTAGTTCAAAAATAAATTTATTAATTAACTTTATATTTGGACTTCACATCATGTATAGCTTTTGTCCTTTTTTATTTTATAATTAATCTCTTTAGACTTCACTATTACATAGAATAAGAATTATTATATCTAAATTAATCTTTGAATTAAATATATTTTCATTCATTTAAAAAATTAATCTTTATCTGTAATTTATATATATTACATTATCAAACATAAGTTATATTATAAGAAAAAGTATATAAAAAAATACTATATAATTTCAAGTGTTTGCACTTATAAAATTATAGGTTTTCTTTTATGATAAAAAGATAATATCATTAGTAATTATTAACCAAATCTAATAACATTATTTATTATTAATGATGTGATGCCCACATCACATTAAATGTTAATAAAAAAATTATTTTTTTATCTTACAATTTTATGAAAAAACAATAATAATATTAATATATATTTTAAAATATTCACATCAACATCTCATTCGTCACTATTAATTTGGTACTACCAATTACATGCATATATGTTTCTTATCAAAAAATTGAAGAAGATATACATGTATTGATCCATGATGGAGAAAAATAAGAATCAAGAAATAATTAAAATGAACAAAGCATATTCTTATAGGTAGATATAATCAGTACACATAGCAACTTCCATCGGTATAGATGATAAATGCTCTAAGATAAAGAATGAAAGTAGAGAGAGAAATCTAATCTAAAAAAGACTATTTGAGACCGGACATAAAGTCAAGAATTTGAGTAAGAGAAAAGAAAACTCTAGTTTCACAAAATTTTTTAAAAAGGTCAAATTTTAGATATTAATAATTAGTTTACAATTTATATATAATATATAGCAATCAATATAATTTATTGGACTTTTACTTATCTAGAAAATTATAACTATGAATTTTCTTAAAATAAATAATTTATTTTAATTTTAATTTTAATCATTTTATATATAATTCATAAAAAATACTTTCACTAATATACTTATTTTCTTTAATTAATTATCAAATTTTTGAAAATGTCATATTATTATTGGATGTCTTTTCTTAAATAAATTATGAGAGAATATTTATTTTAAAATCAAATTTAAATTATACATATTGAAATTTTTTTAAAAAAAATTTGGTAAAGGTCATAGCCACAACATCACAATACAATTCTGCTATTATTTTTATTAAATAATTTTATTATTAAATAAATAAATTATATTAATAAAATTAATTAATTAAGTATTTGTTTTAAAATAAAATTTAAATCATACATATTGAAATTTCAAAAATAAATAATTTTTTTTGTAAAGGCCATAGCTACCACATCACCATGGAATTCTACTCTTATTTTTGTGAAATATTTTTTAGTATTAAAATAAATAAATTTTATTTAATAAAATTAAAATTTTATATTACTTACATAAATAATGATATATCATTTGTTTTTAGTGATATATATGTCTTCTAAAACCATATGAAAGCTGTTAAAACTACAGTGAGAAAAAAGAAGTATTAAATAAATGGGTATCCTTATTTAACTCATATCCACCGATATGTTAATACGGTTAAGTGGTAATAACTCATTTAATAGCCATTAAAAATATTGCCAATCCTTTTACCATCCATAACCACTTTTAAAGGGTGGGTATATGCGGAGAAATGAGTATGAATAAACTTTGCCACCTATAGAATATTAATCTTAGGAATTGTTAAAAAATTTTTTTTTGAAGGTATAAATATGTTTTAGAACTTTGGGACTACTGTTGGACAACAAATTACTTTAGGGACAATATTGGACAGCAAACAACTTTTTTAATATAAAGTTAGAACTTATCTACAAAGGCTGCTGAATGTTTTCCTTACGTACATTTCCGTTTAAGAATAATTATCTCCTGGATTGCATTAAGGCCTTATGCTTGATGGAGCAATATATGCACAAAAGAATATAATAAGAAAATCATCATGACTTTGACAACTTACATGCTCAAAAACTGTTTAAGCAAAACCATAGTTACATTTTGAAACCAGCTAGGCAATTAAAGGCCTAATCTACAGAAATTATTGATATCTTACTAAACATGTTCTTGCGTTGACCCCCCACATGACAAAGCCATAACATTATTCTAAGGGGAGACAAATGAGTTATATTGTTGATTACATTAATAACATATATCTACATTATATATCTACATCAATTTCTACGCATTCAAGTTTTATGACAATAAGACATAAAACATCAAACATAACAATGCTACATAAATGTCAAATATTCATATATGAAATGGTAAATTATGCTTTAGGCAAATCTAGTGTTTATTGCATTAGTTGATATGTCAATTAAAATTTATTTTATTATTGATTTTGATTAATTTTTTTACTCTTTAATAAATGATTGAATATCTATTGTATTATTTTATATTCAATTTACATCAATAATTTCAAATTGTAAAGTGTACAATTAACATTCATTTTTCTTTTTGTTCATTAAATGAGCTACATAACAGATAGTTGTCTCTTTCTCATAAATCCTATAAATTTCACTAGCTAGGACTCAAATGTGAGATCTCTTAATCGAGACACCAAGCTTTAATCACTAATTAGCATAGTATGCATGGTGCTCATATGCAATTGACCTGTTTGTGCATGTTTATACTTTCCTTCTCATACTAATATTACAGACCTTAGTTTCTTCATAATATCAATAGCCATCTGACAGTCCACTCTAAATACTGAAATCTAATACGTAGCACCGTCAAAGGACAGGATTTGGACCACGTACATTCTAATTCTATCTGCACAATATATCCATTAATCCATCAAGTTTTGAAATTTCCGCCCACATCCAAATGGTAACAGATATAGATACCCAATCCATATTTAGACAAAACAGCTTTTTGGTCATGATCATCTAATACTGAAATAAATATATAGATTAAGCATGCCAAGCATTCCATAAATCTTTCCACATGACATTATCTTCCAAAAGCTTGCCACATGACAGTTTCTAAAAATATAGGATTGGTGCACATGGCATATATTTGTTATGCATTATAACCTATATTATTTCATTCAATTAGTTATTCATTATTTAATTGATTTGTAATTCTGTATATTAAAATACTTTAAGATTTATAATACAATAATTTTTAATTGATGAATCATCACAAAAAATTTTACTTGCTTAAATGCTAAATAAATCCTAACTTATGATAAATTTATTAAAGGTAAATACTAACATTCAAATAAAAACACAGTTTAGAACTTCCCAATTTATTTTCTAACAATAACAATAAATAGCTAATTAATAAAACAATATTTATTACAAATAAATGATAAACACATCCAAATAATAATAACACATCATATTCCGAATAATTAATTATGCTCTTCTTTTTTATATTTATATAAGCTACTTAGTTAACGTTTTATTAAAAATTTAATGACAACATGCAACACATGAACAGTGTCCAATAAAGTTAATTTACAATATATGTCAATACAATCTTCCTCTTATTGAAATTTAATATTTCATGCTTAAGAATTGTTTCTCTACTTCAATACATATGATGATGTTAATTTTCTTTGTTTTTTTTATTTGTTTATTTTCATGAATTATATTGTGTTTTATTCATGAAAATTAATTAATAAGTTTTGTAGAAGACAAAACAGAACAAAATCTGAATTCTGACAAAGATGATTGAAAATTAAAGTAAGAATATCAAGATTACTTTCATAAGTACTAACATAGTTCTACTGGATGAAAAGGTGAAATTGTTTCTCAACAATTTTGTTATTCACATTTTAGATGTAGTTTCTGCATATTAGAGTTTTCCTTATACAAGAAAACAAATCCAATTTTAGAAAAAGACTGACAAACAAATAATACCATATCAGTTGAAAAAAAAATTAAAGTGAAAAAACTGGTTTAAACAATCTCAAATCTTCATGGTAAAAATCTTATTGTGTAGTTAAAACCTTCCTAATAATCTTATTAATAAATCCAAAATTTTCTTAATAATATATTATAATTTTTAATTGCAGTACTACATTATTATCTTGCTTTTGCTTTCTCTACTTTTTCTCATCCAAGTTCTTAAAAAATCAAAGATAGCACAAAAACATGATTTTGTTGATTGGATTTTCCTCCCTCCACTATAAGAAAGATGGTAATGAAACTGCAGCATTCAATTAGTTAAATATATTAATTTAGAAAAAATAACAAACACATTATTGGTTGGATTAAATTCATCAACCAATAATGCATATATTTAGTTAAAGACTTCAATCAAATGGATATTTTATATAATCCTCCTTTTATTTACACTATCAGATAATTGAATAAAGATTTTTAACTTAAAAGTAAAAGAACAATATTTGAAAATTTAAATAAAATTGTGCAAAGCATAATGCTATGCTAGTTTCACCGTATAATGATAACGATAACTTCACAAATATAAAATTTAAAGGGCTAAAATCCATATTTTGAAAGGCATGTTTGCAGCACAAGGTGCACGCACTAGCACCTTTAGCCCTGCAAGGTGGGCTAACTTACAAAGGTGCGCGCCTTTGTGCGCCTAGGATTGAAGGCAAGGCACTATCAAGGCACGCCTTTGTGATATTTTGCTTTTAGTGTGTTTTTTGTTAATTTAAATATATCATATAATCTAAACCATCTATTTTAAGTCTTCAAATAGCTTATTATAGGCTTCCCACACTAATAATTTCAAGGGAAAAAAAGAAAAAAGATTAGATTAAAAGTCAGAAGTAGCCGCACATCATAAAGACAAAAAAAGAGGGACGCAATTGCACTGCTTCATCCAACAGAACTTTCAAATATGATATGATCACCACTTCTTCTTCTTCTTCTTCTTCTTCTTCAGTTGCAAATTACCGCCAATGATTGCTTTCTTTTTTTCTTTTTTTCTTTTTTACAAATAATTTTTGTTGATATAGTGTTGTTATAATGTCAAATTTTTGTTGGATTTTAGCTATTAAAGAAGATGAGGAAAAGAAAATTGAAGAGGAAGAAGATTTTGAAGAAGATGACTATATTGATCTTAACGATGATGATTGATGATTATGGACTATAATTATAATTTGATGCTTTAGAATTTAAGTTATAGGACTATAATTATAGTTTTATGTCTGATGTATTCTTTTCTACTTGTTTTTTTTTTTAATTTTGTCATTTTATGTCTCTTGAACATTCTAAGCTATAATTTTATGCTTGTGTTGTGTTTTTAGTCTTATAAGCTTTATTTTATGATTTTTTTTCACCTTACTTCTATTTACTTCAATAAGGCATGCGCCTTCGCTCGCATCTCGATTCCAAAACCCCTTCATACCTTTCACCTTTAACAACTATGACTAAATCCTAACCAAAAGTTTATACTATCAGATGAGAAGGCTAAAACACTATGCAAGTCCTTTTTATATTCTTATAACTTTTCAAGACAACATATTTCAATAATACCACCCCTTGGCAAGTACTACGTTCTACTAGCACATGACCAAATTAGAAAATAAGCACACAGTCATTAGGCCCACTGACATGAAGATAACACAGTGCATTAAACAGTTCTTATTAATTAAAAGCACATTTGGCAAAGCAACAGGGCAAAAGCACACATGACAAGCATAAAAGTAAGGTAATAGAAGATAGTGATGGAGGCAAAAATTTTACTCAGGGGGTCCAATTAGAAATATATAAAAATAAACAATATACATCATTTCTAGAAATAAAATTATAAACAATAAGTTTTTTATGAAAGTTAATACATGAACCCAATTACATATTAACATTTGAATATTAATAACTTAACAAAATTACATCATAGCATTTCCCATCTATTCTTCATTTTTTGAAAATCACCAAATAATCATTTATCTGATAGTCAATCTCAATAAAAAAAAATAGTTCCTTGAGTAGTAAAAAGAAGAAACGTTGATAAAAACATTAACAATAGTATTAAATCAAAACAATCAAGTAACAGTGGCTAAAATGCTAAAATCAATCATAAATATTTTTTGATTAATTAATCCTTCAGAAAATTTACAACCATACAAGAAATTCTATAATAAATTCTCTTTTCATTTTAATATTTTATGCAATAAACAATTTTCAAATTACAAATACTCTAATTCACTATATTCTAAAAGAAAGTAATCAAGAGGGATTTTAAAGTAGAGAAAGTAAATCAAATCCAACGAAAAAATAAATTACAATTTGTAAATAGAAAATTATCTTAAAAATCTAAAATTGTTCTTAAATATGCTTAGCAGAAGCAAGTAAAAGACAAGACAATCAAAAATTAATTGCAAAAAATCGAAGAATGAATATACAGCTCACAGAAGATATTTCTCAAGAAAGAATGAAATTTCAATTCACACCGAGCTGGTTCTATATACAGATTGGAGCTTTTTTATATAAAATATGAAATTGCTAAAACACTCCCGAAATTTTTCAAAATATGAAGGGGGCCCAATGACCCCTCCTGGCCCTAGGATCCTTCCATCCCTGATAAGAGATGGCCAATAAAATCCAACTCCATACCCAATTAAAGGAACTTCCAACCCAAAAACTTAAAATCATCGAATGGGAGGCCAAAAATAGTTTTAAATAACGACGTTACATAATGTAACAGTTGTTATGTAATAGATTTTCAATCTGTCTTGACCGTTATTCATGTTAAATAGCATCAAAAAATTTTTGTAGCCTGTAATGGTCATAATAGTCATTACATAACAGTAAAGGCCGTTATTGCCATTACTTCAATGAGTGCAAGATTTTTTTTTAGGCTATCATGTCCATAAATGTTACTTACTTAAGTTGATTGTTGAATTTGAATACAAATGGTAAATTTTATTTCATAAGCTTGAGCTCAAGCTACTCCAGTAGTTTTCTAAATTGAATTTGATTACTAAAATACTTAACTTAAGAGGATCGCGAGCAAAATTAAGCTTCAATATTTTTACCATATTATCTTTTACATTTTAGTAGATTTACATAAATAATGGAATCAACTCATGCCAATCTAGATTTTGAACTTCATCAAACTTACTCAAGTTTGAATTTGAGATTTCAATATATATATATATATATATATATATATATATATATATATATATATATGGTCGAGCTAAGCTTGACTATATATCGGTAAAGCCAAATCAAATCAAGCTTGAGTATTTCAAGCATTTCATTGAGTAGAGCTTGAGCTTAGAAAATAAAGCTCGGTTGAGTTCGAGTTTGAGTTGAGGTTGAACTCAAGCTTGACATAGTTTGACACAACTTTGCCCGATTACACCCTTACCTGCACTCTCCTCCTATCCATTGTTGGACTTGAACAAAATGTTGAAACCCACCCCACAACCCTCTCTCTTTCTCTCTTGCCTAGAGTTTTATTGCACAAGATTTTCTCTAAAATATAAGGCATAAAATCAACAGGTTTGTTATTGGAAAAAAGGTACATTCCACAAGATACTACAAATAAATTCATAGATAAAAACAAAGAGAATTCGGTAATTGCTATATATATCAATATTTATGTTTCTAAGAGAAAAATAAGTAGTCTGGAAAAGATAAAACATGCAAAATTAAATAATGTCCCTGAGAAGCCGATTTTAGCTAAAGAAACCCAACTTCTATAAGACCTTTTAATATATAAAGACACTAACAAGAAATGAAATGCAATCCAACTAGAAAAAGTTGTTGCATTTGGTAATATACAATAGAACTCAATGCTTAAAAGATGAGACCTTTGATAAACTAAAGGCCCAAATTTCAAGGAAATATTCATAATTATCTAGAAGAATATAATTGGTAACCCAAAAATCATATAAGAATTCGAATATTTCTAAGAATAAGTAAATTGGTCACCTCACACGGCCTTACTAGTAACCTCTTCATCCATTTGTCGAGATGTAAATTCCTTAATATAATCCAAAAAAGTATTAGAGGAATGATATTTCACAAAAATGTTATATTTTTTGCTATAACAAATAATTGAAAACATTTATTGCTACAATATTTGCAGATTATTTTTATCTAACATGCAACTTCAAAGCAATAAAATTTCAAACGGAAAAGTTCTGTTTAGGAATAATTACAGGCTAAAAAACCCTGAAATTAACAGAACTGAAAAAGGTGGGAAACTAACTTCCTCCACAGCCTCAAATGAAAACACTCGATTAGATTAATACGAATACATTAGACATGCAGATTTATGTTTCATAGATATGGCATATATAAGCGCGTGAACATGGGTATACCATGAATGAAGATGATGTATCATGAGATGGTCTTGCAGACAAGGCATTCATGAACATTCAAATTCAAAGACAGAATTATCATCCAAATTTAATATAGGGTTTGTTGAACGAATTATACATCATTTAGTCCTTTCTGAGTTATATTGATATGTGTTTAAATTAATTAGGTTTTGGTTCAGTACCTTTAAGCCTCCACGATGTTTTGCAATTTCCATATTTTCAGCAACATTAGTCTAGATATCTTTTGGATTCTTTAATTTTTATTCTGAAGTTTGCCTGGTTTAGGAGAACTCGATCTAATTTCTTTCAATGTTCAAATCCTCAAAGACCTACAATTAGTTTGGAAGTCTTTTGTCTCAAAGGTTTAGGATTAATCAATAAAAATTCCACCACTTATGCTTTGGATTGAGAAAAGCATTCAAACCCAGGTCCTTGGTGTGATGCCTAAAGAAGCTGAAGTGTGAAGCCTAAAACCATTATTTTATAATTCATAGGTACTGACCCCAGGGCCTAAGCAACACCACCAAAGGCTCCATAACCCTCTAATAAATTCTGCTTAACACACCTATTTACTTACAACCTGATTGTCCATCCAAATTCCTAACTATTCTAGCCTTCAATAACCCCAAATTTAGCTTCAATGATCAGTCCAGCAAGCTGCCCTATGTCAGATGGTTCCTATGAACTATACCAGATATAATTTAGTAATTAAAATATCCTAGATATAATTTTTTTCATAAAATTTATGTATAATAATTTAAAATAAATTATTTTATAAAATAAAGATAAAAATCTAAAATAAATTATATTTTTGTATTTTATTAACAATTAATAACAGAGGTTGAAAAACAATTCTAAATAGAAAAGGATTTGTAATCAGCTATTAGTTGTTATTTTAGATTTTTACTAAATACTATTTTATCAGTTGATAACTATCAATCAACTATCAGATACACCTAACAACTATACCAAACACCATTTACTAATTCTTTGATTCAATTATATAAGAGATCTTGGCCTAAGAAATAGTTCTAAAAGCTTTTAAAAAAAGTTTCTAAAGCAATTTTAATAATCAGATTCATTGATTTGTCTGAAAAAATAGATACTACATATAATCATATTTAATTGGATCAAATTGTTTGATTTTAAATGGGATTTTTCCATAATTTTGCATGTGAAAAGTTATTTCTTGATTTTGTCCAATTATTACTAACTTAATTATTTTTAGATAATAGTAGATAAAAACAACGCTCATAAATAGTCCTATTTAAATCAAGAAATATAGACTTGCCTACCATTTGCACTATAATAAATTGAGTTTTTCGAAAAGATTTTTTAGCAAAGGAAGACCTCCTATAAATAAGAGACATCGGACCTAAGAGAGAGCTAAAAAGGATCTTTTGTATATAATCATGTATAGTCTAGAATTCTATCAGTTTCGGTGCATTTATACATTATATTAAAATATTACATTATATTTAATATATTACTATATATATTATTATATATTATATTTATTAATTATTATTTACTATATTATTATTATGTTAATATTATTGTTATTATTATATGTTATATATTATTTTTATTGTAGTATTATATTAATTTATATTTTTATATTAATATTAAAATAATAATTAATTATAACATTATATTAATATTAAAAAAATATTAATTAAAATTATTAAAAAATAATATTATAATTATTTCTAATATGTTTTTCATATTAATATAATAATATTAAAATAATAATCAATATTAAATATTAAATAAAATTATATATAATAATATTGAAAACAACAATAACAATAATAATAATAATAATAATAATAATAATAATAATAATAATAATAATAATAATAATAATAAATAATATTTAAATTATTTAAAATCTACAAATCTATTTATAAGATAAGATATAATAATATAACATAGAATAATAATATAATAATAAACATACTAATAACATAACGAATAATAATAGAACTTACGTAATTTCGTAAAAGCTTGAGAAAAAAGGGTTGTGTTGTTTTCTTTTAAAAATTGTAAGATGTTATGACACTGCTCTAACTCGAACCAAGATGCCCTTAAATTATTAAATATATAACCAAATTTAATTTAAGGTTTAAGATTAATTTATATATTTTTATTTTTATACTTTGAAATCTTTGAAATTTATTTATTTTATTCATATTTATTTAAATTTTAACTAAATTGATAACATATTGGTGTTTAGATTTAAAATAAATTGGTAATTTAGATTTGAATTAAGCATATATATTTATTAATATAATAATAATATGTTAATATGATCAATTTATTAGTTTTAATTTTCAATTAAATATATTAATTTTCAACTATTTAGAATTTTTAAATAAAATTTAATAGCAAATTAGCAATACAAAACTTTTAAAATAAATTTAGTGGTGAAAATTTTTAATTTATTTTATTAAAATTTAGTAACAAAATAACAATAATTTTTTCTTATTAATTATATTTATATAAGGACAAAATTAAGGATAAGAAAATAACAACTAAGCAATGAAATTTTTTTCACTAACTTAGTAATGGATTTTTATCATTAATCATTTAGCAATAAAGTTTTTAATAATAAAATTCATTGATTTCATGACAGAAAATATTACTGCTAAATATCTTTTTCCTTTTAGTGCTAAAACTACGAATGAAAAATGAATGATGATATCATCTATGTTTGGCATTACTATTGAAAAAATTTTGATTTTGAGGTAAAAAAAAAAAAGAGATTTTCTTCTCATATCTGATTATAAATTTTTTGAATATAATTTTTATAACTAAAAAAAATTGTAATGTGATAAGGATTCTTTTAATATATATTTTTAGATTAGAAATTAAAATTTTTTCTATTTTTATGGTGTTTTTATTTTGGAATAAGTTAATTTATGTTTTTTTTTTTTTTGTATTTGCACATGAATCTTTTAAAAAGAGTTAAATTGTAGTTTTCAGTAGTATTATATTGGCTATTACATGGCTCATGCATTGGACCATACAAAAATATAAAGTTGACCAGTCAGTAGAGCTGAATCGCATAAGAAATTGAGTGCATGAGTAGTTGCATGACCCATGCATTGGGCCATACAAGGCATCAAATCTCAATTTTAAAACATAAGATAGAGATTTGTCATATTTGGATAGAGATTTATGAGCAGAAAAAGAGTAAAATTTTATGAAAGAAAAGTGGATCTACATCTACATCAAATAAAAAAGAAGATTTTATGAAGATTGGAGACATCTTCTCTTAGAGTTTTCATTGTTTTGTTTAGGAAAACTCTTTTATTTTTTAGAGATTCTTCTACTCAATTCAATGAATTTTTTCTTCTTTATTTCTTTCTCTTTTTAGGATAAACTAATTCTTTAATTACAGGGATAGGGTGAAAGCCCAATATTTATTTCATGAATATATAAAGTGATTTTGGCTTCAATTGTGTAGGGTGTCTTGATTTAATATGTTTGAGTTTAGTTGATCTTGTATGTATGAACGGTCACATATGTGCAATATTTGAGATTTTAGATGATGGAGCGAGAGTGAAAGTTTAGGGTTAGTCCTGACATATTAAACCAGAAGATTAAGACAATGAGAGTAAACTCATCTTCTAGAGATATTCAATGATTATTCATGAAGTTTAATGCATTATTATTGAATTTTGTGACCACAAGATTAAACATAATTTCAATAATAATAGGATCAATTTTGCTTGAGAGAGATTATTGGGTAATTTAGGAAAATTCATCTTCAAGCACAATCCATTCACAATAGGAACAAAAGCCTTGGTATGATTGTAGGATAGTATTGTAGTGTACTCAAATTCCCTAAAAATCATTGTCATAAGAGTTTCTTTTAATTTAATTTCAGTTTTTGTTTAATTATTTTTGAAATTTTAGTTTTTATTTATTAGTCTCTTATTATTTTGGTTGCTAGATAATTTTAAAATTAAGACTTTATTGGTACTTGTGTGAAATAATCCTCGTAGAAATGATCTTTACTTATCATTATTACTTGAATGATTTGTGCACTTGCAAGGATTACACAGTCAACACTATGGATAACATCTTCAAAGATAAACTTTTTTCAAAATTAAAATTTTTACTCATAAAACTCATATTAAAAAAAAAATTATAATCAATTAGAAGAGAAAATCTCTTGTATTTTTGTTTGAAAATCAGATTTTTTCAATAGCAATGCCAAACATGCCTAAAATATATGAACAAATGGACATGTATTGTTATGGCCCAATTTTGAGAGTTTAATTGACACTAGATAACGAGTGACTGAAGCTTACTTAAAGTTCTATCAACCATTAATTCTAACAAAAATCAAATCTCATCTTATCTCACCTAATACAATGTCATATCTACTTATAACTATTATATTTCACCTAAGACACTATTAAATTTTGATGAGAATGACAATCTAAGAGGAAAAGAAGTGAATTGATTATTTTTAAAATTAAAATAATGAAGGGAATAGAAAAAATTCAATACAAGAAGTTTAGAGTGATTAAATCAAAAATATTTTGCATTCACTCCTTGAATGCACAAATTATATCATGGGCCTATTTCCATCTTGCATCGTGGTCCTAGCTTCCATACACGTCCATTTTTTATATTTTGTGAATTACTTTACTCATGCGTATGGAATTTATAATTTTAAAATAACGACTTAGTTGATTTTCTTGCAACAAAATCAATTATTTTAAATTTTCAACTCCAATTTTTTATCTAAAGGTTTTCTTTCTTAATCAAAATCATGGAATTTTTACTTGAGATATCTTCTTTTCTAGAAAACATAACATTTTGTGTTTGTGATCCTTATTTTTAGAATATACACTAATATAACTCTTTGTTCTCTAGTTTGTGTTCTTAGAGCTTCTGTTTTTCGTTAATAATCAGTGATTGTTTGTTCATTTTTTTTTATGGAAAATATTAACTTTTTTGTGTTTGTATCTATGAAAAAGTATTTTTATATTGATATAACTATTAATGGATGAAAATATGAAAAATGGTGATTTATAAATGATCTCAGTTCCTAAAGTTCAAAATCGCAACTCTTCTTTTAATACAAGTAACATTCATCTATTTTTACTATCTTTTGTTAATGAACTTCATGTGCTGGAAATGCAAGTATATTTATTTTGAATTACAAGTACACTAAGTATACATACGTTAGTGTTGCATTGCTTGTACAATATCAAGAATAATATACTTCAAGTCCAATTCCAATGTACAAATAATTTAATATTAATCTACATGTTGTTCAATACTAATATACCTACATGTTTGTTTTAAGAGTAATGTTAATGTAGTCATATATCAATGTATTCCACACCAAAAATCAGTCTAATTAAAAGAAATGAAAACTAAAATATTTTTTAAAAACAAATGGTGTTAATGTATTTTTAGGTTTAGTGTAATGTATTAATGGTTTAATATAAATATATTATTCTAATGGATCTATAGTTTAATAGTAATGTACATTTATTTTAATAAAAATTACTTAGCACAGAATAAAACACAAAGACAAAGGAATACAAAAAAAAAAAAAATACAGATTAACTAAAATAATTTACAAGAACAATTGATATGAACAAACTATTTTACCAGTTACAACTATCAATTTGGTATTAACAATTTTACTGTAAGTATTTAAAGATTCATATGTTAGTCAACAATTCAAATACGAAAATTTCAATAAAACTAAAAATGTTGTTAATGTGATAACATTAAAGATAGAAAAACCTAATAATCGCAAAGGAAATCCAAAAATTAATATAGAATAAAATTGAAAACTTACTTGTTATAGAATAAAGTTTTATTACTGATGAAATAACTATTATGTTTTTTGAAAGTTGAAGTAAGGTTGTTAATGGCAGAGAAAGTCGAAACAAGAAGTAACTAAAGTACCATGAAAATAGGGACAAAGGTGAGAAAATAGTAGCGAAAATTAATATATCCAAATGTGAGACAAATAAGCAAAATAACTTGTTAGGATCAAGCGCTTACCACTGCGTCAAAAGCCATTGCTATTAATAAAGGCGTAACTTTATTTCCTTATACTTGCATAGCAGCCAGTGCCATGTTTCGAATGCACGCGTGTGGCAGGATGTTGGACTTAGCCCTCCAAGCCTCCACCCTAACACTTACAGGCGCTATCAACTACTTTTATAACAGTAGTTTTCGAGCACTACCAAGCTATTACAAGTAGACTTATGGGTGCTACTAAGACCATTTCCTAAAGTATTTTATAGGTACTACCTTAAACTTTTCATAGAGTATGGTTTTAGATCTCCTAACTAAAGATTTTCTCAAACGAAATTACAACTTAAAAAGTTAAGAAAAATTCTCTCACTCAACCAATAAACAATTCAGAATACACTCATAAGGTATGCTTGATTTGGTTAAGAGTTTGAGAAAAGTCTGAAAGTTTGTTCTTCAAACTCTGTTTTTGAAGATAACTCCTACAAGCTTTAATAATGATTTTCTTTTATAAGCTAGATCACTCTTATTTCATCCTCTTTTATTCAAAGATAGCTTTCACTATAAAAGTACTCACTTTTGAACATTTTCTCTTCTTTGTTTCTGTTGTGAGAGGCTCCTTTTATAGGCAAAGACATGAAACTAATCATTAGCAAAAAAGGTTGTCACTTCATGTTACTAGAGTAAATACTCAATGCCTATTAGACATTCTCTATGCCTATTGTTTAGTCATCAATCAGGTGATTTTCAACCAAAATACAATTTCAATGGTCATTGGTACTATTGAAAAACCCATTGAAACTAGCTGTTAGAGAGAGATTTGCCTAGATGCTCATCTTCTGATTATCTCAATTGTGTATTCACCAATTCTTCAATAGTGTTGGCAATTCTCAACATCTGTTGGAATTCAATTCAACTCCTATTGAGATATAAATAATGTCTATTACAAATTTTTAGGAGAATGTGAACTTGATGCTCTATTTTTCAAGATTTTCAATAGTGCTTCAATGGTTGTTGGTGATCTTTCAATGCCCGTTGAAAATTATCTCAATGCCTGTTGCATATCTGAGAGTGTCTCATTGGAGTGCCCAATAATCTTAGCTCTGTCTAGGAACTTCTCCAACACCTATTGGTAGAATCCAATGCCCATGTCGAGATCTTGAGAATTTTGCTCAAATTGAGTCACATGGTCTAATACCTATTATGCAATGCCTTATTAAGATGTCAAGAGCCACATTCGTTGCGAAATTGAAATGCCTATTACAAAATTGCAATGCCTATTGTGAAATTGGAACACCCCTTGTGAAGAGGCTTACACAGCTCAAGTGATTGAATCATCCAATGTCTATTGTACTTGAGAAAAACATTAATCAGGAGGTCTAGAAGACTTTACTTATACTTGGGTGTCATTTTAATGCCTGTTGCAGAAGTCACAATGCCTGTTAAACTATGGCAACACCCATTGGAGTTGAATACTTAGAGTTTTCACCATAACTCTTTCTCCAAACTTCTTTATTCAATAAATTGATGAGCCTGTAAGATTTTACATAAACACCTTAGACAAAGGTTAGCTTTTAGGTATATTTGTAACCATCGAAACAAGTTAGGTTCACTATTTTCCCAAGCTAGGTTTAATATTCTCCCCCCTTTTTTATGATGACAAATAATCTATCAAAATTAATCAAACTTGCAAAAAATGAAAAACATACATCATATAATGGAATTAATCAGATTCTAAATCATCCTTAAGTACATCAAAATATCAAACAATATGATTTGCAACTAAGTGCACATGTTATAACAATTTGTTCATGTTACTCCTTAATTTCATACTATATCCATTATTATAATAAGTTCTCATATCAAGTTCTTTTCCATAATAAGTTAACATATATACTTCCCTTTATATATCAAGTCTCCTTATTTACCATACACATTTACATATCACATTTTTTATTTGTCATTTGCCTTTCTCTATCTCTTCTTTTTGTTGTTTACACATACATTTACCTTTTCCTTTACCTTTAGTACATCATCTTTCTCCTTTGCCTTCTCTCTCTTTGTAATTATCAAAAAGAAATGGATAAGAATAGTAATAATAAAGGAAATGGAATTAGATAATAGTATACACAAAAAGAGTTAACATATTATTGCATTAAAACTATTGTACATTACATCAACTATTTTTGAGAAAGAAAATAAAGACAAAAGAAATGAAATAAAGTAAATATGCAATTTAATGGAGTAGGGAAATTAGTTTGAGCTAAGGGTTTTAAGGATGGTTTTAAGGTATATCCTTAGGCTCATTTGTTGCATCTAGCTCAATCGGAGTACTTAGAGTCCCTTATTGCAAGTTCAACCCTTTCATTATCTAATTTAAAGTTTGGTTGATGTCCTTGATATCCTTTTAAAGTTTTTACACTTTCTGGTGTAAAGAGATAGTAAAAGATTCAACCCTCTGTACTATATTGGAATGGTCTCTAATTGCTTATGAACCTTTCTCTTAAAAATAGTGAGAGATGAATAAGATGTAGCAGGAGTAGGAGCACTTGTTCTAATCCTTTTTGTTATTGTAACCCCTGTTCGTATTGGTTCCTCAATGTTCTTATTCTCCTCTTATTTTTAAGGAATTTTTTCTTATTTTTGTACTCTCTTGATTAGACCTGAATCCAATCTTTGCAAGATTCTCATGTTGAGAAACATCTTTTCACTGATGGATTCATTATATGGCAGTTTCTCCAGCACAGTGTTTTTCTCTTCCATTTCATCCTCCGTTTAGGGAATGACTTTCATATACTTGGCAATTCTTGTTGTTGAACTAGGATAATCAATCCTAGGTTTAAAACCTCTTTTGATCTTGACAAAGTAGATTGATCATCACTAATGTTTCAAATAAGTGTTGTTATTGCAGAATTGAATCAATCCCTCAAGAAGAAATGGAGAAGTTGATTTATTCCAAAGTAACATGTAAATCGCGACCACAACCTACAAATTGACCGCGATTCATGTTAAGACATGCTAAAAATCAAGCAGGCAAAATCACAGTGTCATTCTCGGCCGCGATCCCTAAGAAGAAAAAGGTCAAATTATCACAGACGAATTCGCGGTAGAAATCTCGGCTGAGTCGAGACCGTGAATTTCAAAGAAATTCAAGAGGGAAGCAAGACCACAACCATAGCTTGACAAGTGTCCAATGAGGCTGTTAGAAGTCAAAAATGGCGAAGACATCTTACTAGTAGCGACCGCGATCCTTGTGGAAGAAAGTTACCAATTTTGGCAGTTGAATTCGCGGTGTCTGTCGCGCCTGTGTAAGAAAAACTCGAGACCGCGACTTCTGAAAGTAGGTGAAGGACAACGACTATATTTTATGTGTAAACAAATAAGAAGATGCCACGTGGACTAGCCGTTAGAAACAAACGAGGTTTCTCTTGAAGAATTTAGATTTCGCGACTGCGAAAGGCAGTAGCGACCGCGATTTCATCCTGACAAGCATTAAATGCAGAATCTGTCAAGCATGTCCCAAAGATTTAATGAGCTATGATCTGCAACGTCTCTTTGAAGAAGTTTGGCTATAAATACCCTACCAAACAACCATGAAGAAGGTTGCTAACAAATTTATTACAAGTATTGAAAGCTCTTAAGTCTTTGCTACTCATTTTCTTCATCTTCTTTACATTTGTTAGGTGTGAGCAATAAACACCAGATTGTAAGGTTTTGTGTTAGCCTACCAAAACACTCTAAGAAAGGTTTTAGTGTTAGCTTGCTAAAACACTTGAGTAAGGTTTTGTGTTAGCCTAGAAAACACTTTATTGTAAGGTTGTGTGTTAGCCATTAAAACACAAGTTGTAGTAAGTT
>CATIWR010098869.1:0-15598 GCA_949677035.1 Omphalea diandra | reverse complement strand
CCCCCCCCCCCCCCCCCCCCCCCCCCCCCCCCCCCCCCCCCCCCCCCCCCCCCCCCCCCCCCCCCCCCCCCCCCCCCCCCCCCCCGGAGGGCTATATCTAGACACTTAATTGCCCTAGAAGCTAGTAACGGTTGAGTCATCGTTAGCTCCTTAAATGTCTATCGGTAAGCGTGTCGATGGATTTATTGACGACTTTGTTCGTCGCTACATTTAGTGATAGATAGGGCCATCGCTACCTAGTGATGTTAGATGAGTCCATCATTAGATATAATGATAGAAATTTTCATCACTAGCTCGCGATAGCCCCCTGTCGTCACAAATCTAATGATGGAAATGCATAATGTTATCTTTAATGATAAACATTTCCATCATTAACTCTAGCGAAATTACACTGGTGTTAACTTGATGCTGAATTTGCCTGTAAAATTAGTAACGAATCTAAAATCAATCATTAATTTTTGGATTTCATAAAAAATTCATCACTATTTCGATAATTTTTGGAAGTGCATATTATGGAGCATATTGAGAATTTCAGTAATCATATATCCATATATAACCATCATCCTTTTCATCTTTCAAAATTTAATAGGTAAACTGAAGTGGAATTTAAAAAGTGCCTAGTGAATGCTTAATATATCTAGGGTAGATATCCTCTCCACGTTGGCTTATATGTCATTATTGGGTTTTAGAATTTGTCGATAGTACCATAACTAAAGGGAATTGATTCGCTATGGAATTGAAGTCAACACTAATATTCAAGCATGACATATAGTATAAATGTCACATAAATAAGTAAATAAAATATATTGTATTGAACATGGAAATGAATACATGATTACTTTTTATACAAGGTTCACACCATAAGAATTCAAAGTATTTTTTGAGGCAAACAGAAGCAAAGAAGAAGGGCCTTTTAAAAGTCAAGGTTGTAAAATTAGGAGTTCATTCTTTTATCTTCTTTCCTTGTACATGTATTCACACATAATGGTGTAAGGAAGTGATAGGATGGCTTAGGTGTTTTTTAACATCAGGTTAAAAGTGGATACATTTACCAATGGAAAGACAAAAGAAAAAAAGAGGGTTAAAATCAAAAGGTGTTTAGTTTATGTTTATAATAACTTTATTTATCATTGTACAAGACATTAACAAATTCAAATATTTACATAAAAGGGGTATTTTATTTTATCAAATAGTTAAGATACATAGTCAACCTGAAAACATATATTATAATAAAATTATAAGTAAAAGGTACTTTTAAATTGATATCTAATATCCTTCCTTCCTTCCTTTTTGGACATGCCAGATACATATGCCTATTTACCATCTGGATTCGACATTCACAATGTCTTTTTTTTCTATACAATGTATCATGACAACTAGAAGTTCAAATCTCATTTATTACCATGGGTTGATTTCTAGATCATGGTGGTTTTAAGAGTTTTAGCAAGATTTAATATTTCTCTAGACTATCCATACCAAAAATAACTATTATTTTAGAGTCTATAAGATCCTAAATCTTATGTTGAAGGTGTCCATACTCGTTAGAAGAGTGATCAACCACTTGGTGGAAGCTATAAAGATATCACATTTAAAATTTATAGGGAATGGGTTTGGTAGTAGACAAGAAGATAAAAGCTGAAAAGTCTATTTCTTTAAAAATTCTTTAAAACCTAACATAGATGTCCCCAAATCAGAAAACTCCTTAGATGATTTCATATTATTACCCTTCTTTTTACCTTATATTATGGGATATGACCTTCCATTTTGAAAAGTTTTTATCTATCAAATGTGCAAATTGAGTTGTGGGTGTAGGTAGGCATATTGTTTAGATTGGTGAGGAATAAAATGGTATTTATGTTAGGTACATTGAGGATACTACTTGGTGGGATACTAATTTTTTTTTTTTGTCAATCACATTAGTTGTGATAGTTAAAGCATAGTTTAGTCCCTTAGCTTATTGTCTTAGATTAGTTAGAGTCCTATTAGTTAGAGCATCCTAAGCCACATCACGAACCTCTTATTTGATTAGATCTCTTTATGTCTTCTATGCTTATATAGGATAGTTAGATATCTTGCCTTTTATAATGCTTTATCAAACTCAAAAATCTTTTGCCACTAAATTGATGACTAGATCTCCAACTTACCATTTCATATGGTTTGCATTTCTTCAACTCGAGCATCTCGAATTACTTTTTCAACCTCATTTTTATTAAATTCTCTTATACCCTTTGTTCTTATTTTCTCCACCTACTTTCTCTTAACATAATTTGTTTTGACGTGGTTACTTTGAGATATTGATTTTTAATGATAGTGATGATTATGACTTTGTTAAACATCTTCCTTTTTGTTTACCTCGATGTTGTTAATTAACAATGTAATCTTATTTTATTGATATTAAATAGTTAGTATTAAATAATGTAATAATGTATTAAAATTTTTTCTTTTTAGTCATTTACATTCTAAATGGCACCATATTAGAGACTTATTTCGAGCAATGGAATGCTAGTGGGTATTAGACAATGAGTTTATGTATCCATTAGATCTCAGTGAACATATTCAAATCTTATCCACACAAAATTGATCTCTAAGTGGAATTTTCACTTACAACAATCATTAGTGTTGTGTGAGGAGGCCACTGAGTTCTTAATATCAGTGCCTTGTGCAAAAGAAAAAGATATGCCTATCGATAATATTGAACATTATGCTTGTCGATAATACTGAGCATCTTTATATGGCATTATATCGAATAAAGGAAGAGAAAAATCACATTAAAATATAATTAAATATGCCATTTTTTCTGTGTATGGCTAGAGAATTTGAAGAAGATGTAGATCTAGTTTAATTACATATATTTAGAAGAATGGCAAATAAGCTAGATTGCTTGTTTGATATTGATATATTTGATGAAGACTAATAATATCCTTAAATATTGGTAAACAAAATGAAATATGAAACGTAATAAAATTTATATTTTCAAAGAAACTAAATTATATAATAAAGTGATCATAAATATGTTTATTTTGCATAACATAACACAATAGTACAATAACTATGTCTCTTCATCCTACATTGCATCATTTAACGCATACACAGGCATGGACATAATATTTGCTTCTTCGATTAAAGTTAACTCTTGACCAAGAACTAATGCTTGTTCTTTTCCAAGTTTTAACATATAGTACCTACATTTGTGAACTAATAATCGATTATTCCCTTGCAAATTCATTGTATCATTTGCTCATAAGTTGCAATATTTCTCTTAATCATTTGAAGTTATTGTTGATGAAAAATTGAAGCATCCAATTATTGAAAATATGCAACTAATTCTTCAGCCTCTTTAACCTGAAAGCTCCACTCTCTTCGTAAACCAACATAATATTTTTTACAATAAGAAAATTACTCATTTTCATAATCATCATTGAAGCAAGACAAAAATCAAGCTCTTTCTCTTCTATTCCCACTCATGAAGCAAGATATGCATTTTTGAAATATTATGATATTAAGTTATAGTAATGTGAAACGACAGCTCATATTCAATTTTATATAAATTGGCAAAAATGAAAATTTATTTTCACAAGTTTAAAATCTTACAAATAGTAATGAAATGACAACTCTTATTTAATCTTATATAATGTGATAAAAATGACATGCCTTCATTTAACATGCTTATGGCATGATTGGTAACAAGGACATGACAACTCATGTTTAATTTTATATATGATAAAAATGATATAACATTATTTAATACACTTGTGTCCCACTAATAAAAATGACATGACAACTCATATTTAATATTATTAGCATGTCAAATTTTATAATTTTTAAATCTATCAAAATTGATAAAAAGTGTAATTGTAAATTTATATTGGCATATCCTATTCAAAATAAAAATAATAAAATGACAATTCATTTACAATTGAAATAGTTACACTCAATTGCAACATATTATAATTGCTTAGAATTTATATGTTAAGAATTAAAGTTGAACTTTTTTTTAGGTGATTGTGATACTTATTGTGTCTGGAAATGAACCACAAGCAGATATGCAACCTAGACCATATGAAACTTCATAGTTATACTTACAACATAAACATCAATTAGAGGCCATTTGACATAATCAGGTAAATTGATAAAATGTAAAACATTATTTATTTTTTAAAATTATATATCAAATAAGAATAAATTATTTTACAAACAATATGTCAATTAATTAATTTATTTTTCTATGTGTAGATTACTCAACCAATATTAACATGTCATAGGATTGAAAAAATTCTACGAGCTATCAAAATAGATGAGAGGTTAGTGTCATTGATTTGACAAGCAAGATTATTTGGTGCAACTTCTATTGGATTTTTTCAGGTTGACCACCATATGATCATAGCGTTAGTTAAGAGATGATGTCTTGAGACTCACACTTTTCATCTTCTAAAGGGAGAATGTACAATTACATTATAGAATGTGGCCATAATTATTGGTTTACCTATAAATGCTCAAGCTATGATAGATTTATTAAAACAAGATTTAGATTGGATAGTGTGAAATTATCAAGCATTCTGCCTCCTCATAACACTATTTATGGTGCTTTTCTCAAAATTTCATGGCTTTCAACATAATTTGCAAATATACTAGATGATGTAGATGTTGATACGATACAACGACATACTAGAGTATTCATACTGCGTCTCATTGAAGAAGTTTTGTTTGCAGATAAAAATACTGGCAAGGTCAATTTGATGTTCTTATCGTTATTACAAGATTTTCAGGAGATAAGCTAGTATAATTGGGGAGGAGCATGTCTTGCTTGGTTGTATGGAGAGCTTTGTAATGCCATAAATTCCAAGGCAATACAAATGAGTGGACCATTATTTTGATGGTAGTTTTGGGTAGGGGAGAGACTAAAAAGAGTTACCTTTTTCCATTACAGATATTCAGTATTTTCAATATGCACCGTTAGCACGTCTGTAAGTTTTTAATCACAAAACATTTTATTTTATTTAATTAATATGAATTCTAATTATGATTACATTCGTAGATGGGCAATATCTCATATGGTAACTGAAATAGCAATACATATCCTAATCAAATTTTGATGCACACTTGACCAACAACAACCTCATGAGATAATTATATTCAATTTTTTTATATTTAATCTTTCACTTAAACAGTTTAATATAAAATTTAAGTATTTAATATATTTTAAATATGTAATTGCCTATTTAATTACAGATGGTGTGAGAGCTTTATTGTTATGATATTTTACAATATCTTCCATAATATTGTTTACAAGATAGTCATATTTAGTGTGTGATTGTGCCACTTTTTTGTTTTTATGTATTGGAATGGCATTTCTGAATAGGGTTTTGCGTTAGGTTGGCATGCAATAACCCATTCCAAATACTCCATTACATAGTGATGAGTTACATTCACATGATCTCATTCAAAATGTGATAGGTTGCTTATCATGCATAATACATCACATTATGGAATGATTGACTTAATCGAGTCATCACAGGGCCATCATTGTATTCACCACCTCATTACCACTCGCAGTACCTTGAGTGGCATCGTTATGTTACTAGGCAATGAATATCATCTTGAGGAGTTGCATTTAGCGTTGGGGTGAGTAAACTATTATTTTAAATGTAAAAAATATCGCTTGTTTATTTTTTATATTTTATATCTTTTTATTTTTAAAAATTATATCAATTATATATAATATTTTATATTTATAGGCTGAAGGGTTTGAAACTCTACAACATGGCTTCAAATATCCAACTCCATAAAACATGGTTGGTTTCAAACAAATTGTGGATAGTATGTTTTCAGCTATGGATGAGGAGTGTTAATTATTCACAATGCCTCTACTTGATCTAACTCTTGATCATATAGCTCATCCTAAGATAATTCTTCCAGTGCAGTCACAATCTGCATATTCATAGTGACGATGACATAGATGACATGAAGATGTTCCTATTCCACCATCTTAACTATGTGAACCTATATCACAACCTTTATCATTTCATTCATATGCATCTTGTAGACCCAAACAATCTTCTACATCGAGTCCATTTTCTACACTGGGTTCATCTTTTGCAATAGGTCTATCTTATCCACTGTCATCATCTGTATTTAAACCCTATATAATGACTTATGAAGTCAACCCTTCTGTACTTAGATGACTACACCTTCATCCTTATTAGCCCTTGTGCACCAAGAAGGGAGGTTGAATTGGTGGAAAATTTTAAATTTTAGAGGAAAAAATTTGTAAGCAAGAAATAAAAGTAATAATAAGAAGAGTATAACACATAAAATTTTTTAGTGGTTCGGGAATTAACCAACCCTACATCCACTCCCCAATTCTTCCAATTTGGTGTTTCACTAATCTCCAATAGTGTTTTATAGCTCACACCTAACTTTACAACTTGTGTTTTTACAAAGACTCATACATAATCTCACTAGTATTTCACAAGGCTAACACTCAATCTATACAAAAGTTTTCTAAGGTTCACTCTAAAACCCAAAATAATAAGAGTTTTCTATATAAAGGCTCACTCTTAAACCCAAATCCAATGGTGTTTAATGCTCACACCAACAAATAACAACTCTATTACAAGAAATTGAAAGCTTAAAGGTTGATAAATGGATTTGCAAGATTTTTGCTACAATGAATGTTATTCTCTTGCATCCAAGTCCATTTGATGGTGTATTTATAGGTTACAACCACCAAAAAAATATTACAAACAAAACTATTTTCAAATCTTAAAAGTATGTTAGGCATATTGTACATTTATTGCTTGCCAGATGAAATTCTCGATCAAGACTCACACTCACGGTCATGAGATTCACAGAACCCCATTTACATTTAATGGCTAGTCCATGTCATATTTAACCATTGGTTCTTTAAGAAAAATAGTCATTGCATCTCTTGAGCAATAGTGAAAGTCGTGGTCTCGATTTTCCTCTTTAGACGTGATGCTCACTGCAAAATCGTTGCTTGAATGTAGAAGTTGCTTCACCAAATTCATGGTTGCTAACATTATTTCGCTAGGGTGATCTTTCAACGATTCTTTGGGACACCTGGCATAATCTGGTTAAAGATTTGATTCTCTTTAAGTGAAAGCAAAAGCCACGATCGCGACTATAGATGCAACATATATCGCAAAATCGTCTGTATAAGATTCACTTAACTCTTTTGCAGGATAAAGGTCGTAAGCTTTTGCTTCATGACCGTG
The DNA here is from genome assembly GCA_949677035.1 of Omphalea diandra. Lineage (NCBI taxonomy): Eukaryota > Viridiplantae > Streptophyta > Magnoliopsida > Malpighiales > Euphorbiaceae > Omphalea > Omphalea diandra. Next base: position 8,363 of record CATIWR010098869.1, on the reverse strand, counting down.
AATTAGGATGCAAATTTTAATATTTGAGATTAAGGTTTTCATTCAAATTTCAAATTGATCCTAAGTAAATATATGCAAGATTAACACTTAAAATTAACATTACAACCTTTTAATATATATTGTCAAAATCAAAAGAGAGTTTTGATTTATGCTTTACTAATCTAGTCCAACAATCCTTAATGTCTGAACCTTTTTCCTCGATGCCTTCTATGTCATATAGGTCATCTATGCCCTCAGTGACAATTTCATGGCATTCTTCATCATTTTCACCTTATTTTACGCAGATTTTAGAATCACAATATCCACCCTCAACTCCGTTGGATATCACGATTCCAGTATTTTATCAAGTACCTTCAAATTTTAAGGTCAAATCAGTTCATATGGTACTCATATATCTTCTACTTCTATAATTCTTGCCTTTACTATATTTGTGCATGAGATACATCAACAAACTCAAGAACCATAATCTTCAAAAAGGTAGCCTATTGTTGAGGATACTGAAAGTGATGAAGACATTCCCACACATCATATTATAGGTACAACATTTAGAAATATGAAGCTACATTGAAATATCAGACACCCAACATGAAGAACTCATGGAAGAAAATAAATACATAAAAATCTTAATCTTAAAAATGTTTACATTTTTTTAAAATCAATTTAGTAACTTTTTTCTTCTTCTTCTTCTTCTTCTTATTATTATTATTATTATTATTATTATTATTATTATTATTATTATTATTATTTGGATTATGATAATTAACTCTTCATTTATACTTAATTGTTTTGATTTCATATAATTAAATTGATTATGATAATTAACTTTTCATTTATAATTAATTATTTTAATTTTTCAGTAATTAATTCTATCAAGATAACATATTTAAATATAATTAATATATTAATAATTATTCCTATCAACAAAATAATATTATTGATAATTATTATTATCAAGAAAATAGTTTAATATATAAAACTTGTTGTGTCCATGGGAAGAATGCTTAGAGAACATATGACCCTAAGACATTAGTCTCACTCTTTTCCTTGGAATGATGTGTTTTGAATGATAATAAAACAATAATAAAATCTTGAAAAGTTCTAATGTTTGTATTTTAGTGTTTTTATATTGTATGAACAAACCTTGTGAACGATAATGAGGGAGAATAAATTCAACGGGTGTTGAACAATTCCCAATAAGCATTGGAATATTACAACAAGTGTTGGCAAATGCTTAGACATGAGCTATGCACTTTGGACCTCACCACGAGCATTAAGGTTTCACAATAGGCGTTGCGAATTCTCCAACAATCGTTAAAGCATTTTTTTACAAATTTTGAAAAATAGAGCACCAAACTCACACTTTCTAGGAAATCAACAATAGGCGTCGGTCATACTCCAACAACCATTGAGCAAATGCTGCAGAAGCTCAAAGTGTTCTAGACCATCCAACAGACATTGTGAAATTCACAACAAGCATTGAACAAACCTCCAACATGCATTGGAACTATCCATTACAAGATCAACAAACATTATCTCTTCTAACGGCTAGTTTTGCAGAAAAACTGTCAAACTGAACATCAACTATTCTAATGACTAGTTTCAAGTTCTGCTTATAAGGAGCATTTTTTAAGACCAAAATGATTGATGAAACTTTTGGAGAACACTTGTAAGCATCTAAAGAACATCTAACAAACAATTTATGCAAACCTTTTAGTGTTGCTTTAATTTGGGTAAAGAAATGATTACTTTGTAACTCTTTGAGAGTAGTTTTTTTTTTTAGCACCAAAAGTGTATTTGCTACCTAAATGAGAGACATTGATACTACTTGGATTTATCATTGTTAGTAGTTAAAAGGTTTGTATTGTACCTTAAAAAAATACCAAGGGTTGGATTGACTCTATTGTTCCTTATTAAAAAAGAGTAATTGTAAAGGTTGTCCTTGAGTCTAGAAAAGAGAAGGTTCTTCCTTACCTTGAAAAAGGGAAAGTTTTTCTTGAGTTTGGAAAAAGAATAAAAAAGGCATAAGTGAAAACTTGGAGAGTAAAGTAGACACTTTATCGAACCATTATAAATCTCTGTTGATTTGTCTTTGTTGATTTTGCATTATTTATTTGTGTTTTTATTTACAACTCAATTCACTCCCTCTTAAATTGTCTCATCTCCATCCAAACTAACAAAACTTATATTAATTATACTATTTTGCTTAAAATAATTGTATTTAATAAATATAAATTGTAAATATAGTCATACAATTTTAATATGGTATAATTATTATAAGTATACATATTCATATTAAAAATAATAAGTACAAAATATACAATATATAAAAATGAAAAATAGTAGTATGCAAAAAATATCCAATGTGCAAAATAAATGACCCATCTTTTATCCGTATGTAGATATCATGGACTCAACCAATGGACAACAATGTACAAAAAATAAAAAAAAAATTATTCGTTTGTTCGTTCAACCAGTGAACAACAACAAAAAATTACTTGTTCCTTGGTTGAATTAGCGGAGGACAAGAAAAAATTAAATAAAATTGTTCATTCATTGATTCAACTAGTGACAATAATAAAAATTGTCGGCCCCCTGATTGAAATAGAAAACAACAATAAAAATCCAACGATCCTTTGATTGAGCCAGCAAACAAACGTAAAATAACCAAAAAAGTGTTTGTCCACTAGTTTAATCAGAGGACAACTATAAAGAGCATCCTCGTCCTCTGCCTTGACTAGCGGACCAACAAAAAAATACCCTAATTCCACAAATATTTTTCACTCAACTCTATCTTATTAAATATTTTTTTTCAAACTCCTAATTCAATAAAAAGCCTAGTAGATTAATATCAATAATCCTAACCTATTAAAGCTATAAAAAAAACTTTAATATAAATCAACTATCTCTAAATCTTAAAGTAATTTTTTAACAATTAATTGATCTAGATAATCTTTCTAACAATTTTAAGAATATATCTTCATTTCTCGGCCAATACATTTAAATATTTTATCTTGAATGTCTTTAAAATTTCAAACTCTTTTGCATTAAAAATTTTAACCACAAGAATAACAAATTATTAGCATTGTATATGACTGAAATGTCTCACCCTTTTCATAAGAAAAACAAAAATAACATAAAAAGGAATCAAATATTTTATAAAAAATTTTAAAATAGTAATTCTATAAACTCGTTTATAAAAGCTTATAGAATAAATTAAAATGTACATATTTTTTTTTTTCTAAAAGACCTTTGATATTACTTTTTCTTTATTTTCATATGCATGAGAATTTATAATAGGATATTGTCAACAAGAATTCATTTTGTTATGAGTATTAATGAGAATCAATTTTCATAAGTCTATGTATTGATGAAATTAATTCATACATAAATTAATTGAAGAGAAACCACTATTTTTATACCTTTTCTTTTTTTCTTCTTATTTTTCACTTAAGTTTTTCACTAAAATTTGTTTATCCTTTTCTATTACGATTTTGATACTTCAATTTAATATATTCGGAGTGTTAGTAAAATAAGACTTTAAAATTCAAAATAGAAGATAAATAAAAAAGACAGAAAGTAACTTTTTGAAAAAACATAAATAGATGTATTATATTTTGATTTAAATTTTAAAATTTAATGAATTAATTATGTAAGATAAATATAGTGACTAATAATAGATTTTTTTTAATGTTTGCAAATTAGTTATGTAGGATAAAGATAATGACTAAGAATTATTTTTTATTTTTTTAATATTTTCACATATCATACAAAAGATTTTTAATATAATTAAGTGACAACTTATCCGTAAATTTCTAATTAAATCAAAATATATTTGTAAATTTTTTATAAAAAATATTTTATGTGACATCTACAACTTCTATGAAAATAAAGATTAATTATCAAATATCTCATCATTTAAGTTCGTTACACTCTCTATAAAGTTGGCATGAAATTTTTAATATTTTGTGACAAAATTCTTTTATATTATTAGGAAACAGGTTATCAAAATTTAAAATTTAGATTTAGTGACTAGTTAAAATTTTTTATCGCATATTATATAACTGAAGAAAATAGAAAAATATTTGATAATAACATTTGTTCATTGCACGTTATATAACTTATTTTTTAATGATTAACTTAATTATCAAAATTGATACACTTGTCATTTAATATATATTATGAATGTTTTTATATGACACTTTAAACTTATTATTTAATATCTATCATGAAATTTTTTATGGCAACATAATTTTGTCACCCGATGTGATATTCAATTTAAGTTATATAAAAAAATAATTTGTAATAAGTTAATTTTTATTTATAACAAAAGAAAAATTTACAATAGCGAAAAGTAGTCAATAAATAATTTTATATTATAAAATAAAATAACTGTAATCGTGATAACTTTATTTAGAAGTTGTCACAAAATTCTAATATTTAATGATAAATTCTTTATGCATATTTATTTGATTAAAATTAAAAATTTAAATTCTGTGAGTAGTTTTAAATTCTTATCACATATTATGTATGTCTTGTGAAAATAATTTTATAATTATATAAATGTTATTACAAAAAACTGAATTTCAAGCCATGATATTTTATATTTATGGGTTATTTTAATTTTTTGTGAAAATACAATAATGTAAAATTCAATATCTTAATATTATATTATTTTTATTACCAATGAAAATACTTGTTTCTTTAAAATTAAACCGCCAACTTTAAACCAAGAAATACATTAAAATTATTAGATGTTATAAATAGAGGTAATTGATGAGATCTTGTTTAAAGATGATGATATTAAAAAGTAACTACATCTTCTGCTATGTTAGGTAAATTCAATCCAAGCCAAGTATAATAACAACAACAACAACAATAATAATAATACTGTTACAGACAAATAAGAGTATGGTTTAAGGTACAGGATAATGCTTTTCTTGACACAACTTTATTTTTTTATAATTTCAATTTATTATATTACAAACATGTTATATTTAAAACATTAAGATTTTTTAATTTAAAAATTATTTAAATATATCATATGAAATATTTTTTTGAAATTGGTTATTTCTGTTTAATATGGAAAGTTTCAAAATGAAGGATAAAATTTTGATCCATATAAAATTATACTATTACGTTTTTATTTCTATTTCTTAAGTGAAATTATGGAAACGTAACAAAATTAATGGGTGATAGTATTGGTTGTAAGAGAGGGTAAAGGAGCCGTGTTGACTGTTGGATTGTTTTATAATTATGAAGTTAATGTTTATTCTTTTCAATTTATTTTCTAAATAATATATCTATTTTTCTTTTTTTAAATTAGAAATTTGATGTGAATTTATATTAAAATTTTAAAATATTTGGTTATTAATATAATAATTTAATAAATAACAAGTTATTATCTCAAATAAATTTAAAAATTAGAATTAGTTATATTTATTGATTGATAATTGATGATTGGTTGATTTACTTCTTCATAAAAAAAAAATGAACAAGAATTTATTGTCCAAAACTTGAGAAAAATAAATTTTAAGAGTATGTAAATGGCATTTTGTCATATGCCTTTCGTTGGAGGGGCTATTTTCTACTCCAAATGACCGAATCACCATGAACGATCCTTCCTTATCTTCCCCATCTTCCATCATCAACTTAGAAGTAAAAACCCACACATGATATTTATTTGAATTTTTGTTAGAGGTTTTTATGTAGGAAAAATTTTAATTAGAGTTGCAACCAACCAATCAATTAATCAATATATAAAATTAATTTTAATTTCAAAATTCATGTTTAAGCAAATACTATCATTTATTAAACTAATTATTTAATTTGATTTATATTAAAAAATATTATTTGACAAATAAGAATTGGCATTCTATAATTTTGCCACACCATATTACTAGATAATTAAGAAACTAAAGCATAGCTTCTAAAATAAATCAAGATTGAATAGCCTAAAAAATAATTATATATGGTAATTAGAAGTTTTTGAGAAAAGAAATAATTGTTGCCCAAACTTTTAAAATTCACCATGTTTTGTTTTCTTCAGGGGAGAACATATATGTGTATTTTTAAGAAAAAGATTAGGTTATTTGAAAGATAAGAAGTGAATAAATTTATTTAAACTTTTTTTGTAATTTTTAAAAACGGAGAAGAAATTTTGATGCATCTGGATATTGTTATATCACTAGCATCAATATTTTACCATCATGTAAAAATAGAAAGAATAATTATCATAAGCTTTAATATTACTTATTTTATATTGAGAAGTTTTAACATCTTTTTCTAAGTGTATATATGATCGTTATATTTAAGAAAAAATAAAAGAGTATATTTATGAGTAATTATACTTGAAAGGGTACAAGTGTAAATTTGAAAAAAAAAAGATAAGTATATTCAAGCAATTCAACGCCGTGGTGAAATTCCAAGAATCAATGATGAAGCATGTTTTGAGGTAGCCAGTAGCTTTGGAAGGCAAACTGACCATGCTCATAAAATAGTATTTTAAACTAATGTATAAAATAATTCTGAAAGGAATTAAAAGAGCTATTATATATTGATAGAATTTGAAGATGTCTAAATTCTAGAGAATTAAAGGTGCATAAATCCAAAAAATATAGAGAAAATTATAAGCATTTTAAGAAAAAAGATTATACAAGTTTGAAACTGTTATGCAAATTGGTCTAATTTAAAATGTTTTACAAATTAATTTATAAAGAGTCAAATGACAAGACATATATGAAAAAGAAGTATATATGAGTCTAATTTTTTTTATTAAAAAATTGATTTGCAATTTGAAACATTATAAAGGAAGTTATGACCATTTTTATTAAAGGTATCTGCATGAAATCGGCTTTGATGATTATGAAATTTATTAATGCCTGTTGAAAATTTTTAATAGATTGATATATCAGTTCTATGTAAAATTAAGCCACCCTAATGTCTATTTAGCATTTTTCAATAATTGTGTAATGTATATAATAGCTAGTTTCTACGGAAATAATAATGACTAGTTTTGTGTTTGAAGTGTTTCTAATAATTCAAATGGACTTTGGGCTTTTGAAAAATACTTAATATGACCTTTGGAATGTTGTCTAATATATTATAAGTATTAGAACAAGTTTTATCAAGTATTCATGGCTTCAAGTCTTCCCCTTCTTTCTTTGTTCATTTATTAGATTTAAGGCACACATGTGAAGGTTGTAATGTGTGATTGTAAGGATTTTCTTTGAGAATTATTTGTATATCTTGTGCGTGTGTCATCATTGTTAGTTTGAGTTTTAATTTTGTAAAACTCTACTTATGAAAGGTTTATTTTATACCTTTAGTTAGTTGAAAAGGACTTGAGGTAATGACCAAAAATTATTCTGTTTATGTTGGTGTTGAGCCTAAAAAAGCACCAATTATGTTTCTCTTTTGAGGCTGGTATAAAGACAATGCAAAGATTCATCCTTAGTCTACAGAAGGATAAGTTATATATAGGAGAGAACATATAAGAAATTGTTTCCGAACTTTTATAAATTTTGTTGTCATTCTCACTATCTTATTATCTCTTCTCTATGTGTGATTGAGTATCGAATTTTAATTTTGTATTGTTTGGCATAACTCTATTCATATCTCTCTTTAGGGTCCATATGAAACCAACAAAACCAAAATTTCTTGATAATCTATTTCTAAAAGAATATAATATATATTATTAAAAGAAAAATAAAGAAAGAAAGACAACTTTATCTTTTTGGTGTTTTGGGATATACTTTGAAAATTTACCAATAATGAGCTCATTTTTCTTCATTTTTTTTTATTTTTTTGATAAATTGGTTAATTTTTCACATTTATTATTTTATTATTTATTTTATTTTTTATTCGAGAATTTTTATTTAGAGTTGTTATTTTGTCTTTATTAGTAAAACTTTTTATCTATTTTATTGTGAGAGTTTTAATGATTTAAAATTGATTTTTTTAGTATTATATGATAATATATTATTAGATATCGTTTCTTAGGCATATTCTTATATATTATATAAATTCCAGTCGATATTGAGTTATAACATCATATTTGATGAAAATCTTCATTATTTTAAAAAATACAAATCATTAAAAAATTCATATTAAAAATATATTCATTATTTCAAGATTGAAAAAAATATTTATCTCTAAAAAGAGTGAGCAAAAGAAAAATTCTAATTTTCATATTATGTTCTTCTTTTGATAATTCTTTTTCAAATTTTCAGACTATTTCTTTGTTTTAATAATCATAAAACAGTCATTCAATCACTAACAATTGAATATATATATATATATATATATATATATATATATATATATATATATATATATATATATATATATATATATATTTTTTGATA
>CATIWR010098857.1:0-13959 GCA_949677035.1 Omphalea diandra | reverse complement strand
TCCATTTATAAAAGTGACTTACTAATAAATCTAGTGGTTCTTCACATGAGTTCCTGTTTGTAGATAGATTTGTAATGACAAAGCTAAAATATGCTTCACATGCAAAGTAAACAAAAAATATTAATAATTAAAAAATAAAGCAGAAAAATATGATCCGAGACTTTTCACTCGCTAATAAGCGGTGAAAATTTGAAAGTAGGCACGTAGGCAGTGAAGGTTGAACTTTCCACGGTGTGTGACTGTATAGCAACGTACCATATTATATGCATGATTCTGACACTAGCCAATTATGTGCAGAAAGTTATCCAAAAATTCAAATACGATTGACAAGCGTGAAAAAATTTGGATAAAAAAAAGTTTTGATGGATTTGATGGGATGGAACCCACACGACAGTGCTGTGTGTAGCCTTGTGTGCTTGGTCGTGTTAATGCAAAAACAAAGGCAAAATATAAGCTTTGAAATGCTAAGATTTTACATGGAGAAGAGGAGATAAATTTTCTGCTCCACGCCAATAACAGCACTGTGATAATTAATGGAAAGGAATAAAATTGTGTAAGAGTGTACATGAAAAAACAACAAAATGTGGGACTTTGATGGAAGTCTGGCTGATTGATACCCCCCTCGTGCGCCCTCCTGCACATAACAGACCTTCCAAGACTTTTAAATACTGACAAGACCTCTTTTGTTTTCCTTTCTACTGCTTCTTCCGAACCCATGACTGATGATGCTTTGCCCTTTTTCTTCTTCCATTATATAGCCTTTCTTTGTTTTCTTCCCCTCCTTTCTGGGTTCCTTTATCCATATTATGGGGACCCAAATCAACTACATTTTGGTTGTGTTTCTTTTTCTCTTGTGCAAAGAAAATCATCCATCATAGTGCCTGTTTTAAATGATTCATTCAATACTAGTAATGCAGAAAGAATAGAATTTCAAATTATGGTACGTATATATAGTTCTCGTTATCTTCAAAATTTGGAGTTCTTTTAATTTTCTTTTATTAATTTAGATCGGATTGAAATTTAAATTCGAAACATTTTAATTCAATTCAATAGAATCAAAAATTATTTAGTAAATAAAAATAACACTCATTTTCATTAAGATAAAAATTTTAAGTCTAATTATTCAACAAATTTTCTGATCCTAACACCTTTCGATTCTCTTAAAAATTGCTTTGATGTCACATATAAAATAAACATAATCGGTCCCCTCTGTCAAGAATTCCATAATGGCAAAGACAATTCAATCAGGACCTCTGGATCATGTTAGCTAGATTTTTAGGTGGGTGACCACATTGAATATATACTATCCCTGAATCCATAAAAGAGAGAACACCACATGACATGCCATTTTCAGTTGCATTATATGCCCTCGCTGCAACAAGGGCTACACTGGCCTGAATTATATACTTCAGGACTTGAATGCAACTCCCAAATGTTCAGTCTATTTCGTGGATATTGGCACCAAAGTTCCATGTGTCAGCTCCTGATTTGAAAGCATTCCATACCTGTTAAAAAGGACGTCTTCCCAAAAATCCATCACAGAAATTAAAGACCAAACATGTCTGAATTTTTGAGACAACACCGTTAACAATTAATGCTCTCTATATGCTAATTATTTCCCATGTTTTACCATTAAACAATGATAAAAATGTACAGCTACGATGTCAATAATAATCAAGTTCACCATATACTTCTTGCAATTTGAATCCCTCATATTTACCCTTTGTTGAAAAAAAGAGAAAGTGGAGGAGAAAAAAATGAGAGGGGAGAAAGTGTGAGAGAGTAATAATTTTTTCTTATTTGAAAAACTCAGAGAAAGATAATTGAAGAGAAAATGGGCCGATTTTTATTACCTTATGTCTACCATTTTGTCTCCCAATTTGAAGAGAAAATGAGGAAAAAGTTGTATAATTACCTTTTTTACCCTTTCAAATATTAATAAAAAAAGCAAAAGTCATTAAAATCTAAAGATAAAAATATAAATTTAGCTTTCAATGCTTTTTTCTCTCAATTCTCTCTTTTTCCCAAACAAAACATGAAATTATTTATTTTCTTCTTCTCACTTTCTCTACCCTCACTTTCATCCCCTCATTTTCTCCCCCCTCCTCCTTTTCTTTCAAACAAAGTGTTAGATAATACAATTGATAATATTTACATGTAGTACACTACTCATTTTAAAATTTTATGACAAAAATAAAATTTAAAATTTTGTTAATTATTAGAAATAAATTTGAACCATTCTGCTTACTAGTTCAAGTGATTGATCTTTGAAAATTTATAACGCCACTTTTGCCTTAATGAATCTAAATCCAACTACAAACAAATTAACTAAATAATGGTTAAGAACTTAAAATAACGCAAAACTTATTCTTTAATTATACCTTTTATGCAATAAAGTCCTCTCCCATCCCAACCGGAAAAAGAAAATGAATAATTCACAAAATGAACCCAAAAGGGCAAAAAAATTACACAAAAAAAAAAGGCGCAACAATTCTACATTTCACTAGCCATGTAGATTGTCATGGCGACGTCACCCTTATGCAAATTAATCTCTTTTCTTCTTCACCGTTGTCTTCATCAACTAATCTCCTACTATCACTATCGGTGCACATTAGCACCTTAGCTCTTTTAGCTTCAAAATCCCAACTAGTAGACCCCACAACATATAGCATCAATCCTGCACAACACACTTGGGCCGATAGTAGGCCGAGCCAGAGCCCTAAAAACCCAACACCAAGCACAAACCCCAGCCCAAGGGCCACTGGCATTCCCACTAGATAGAACGCACCGAGGTTCACGTTAGCTGCGCTGCAGGGGCGAGCACTTCCTCTCAAAACCCCACATCCAACTGTCTGCGGGCAGTTACCAAGCTCGCACAACCCTACGATGGGCAATGCCGCTGATGTAAGCCGTAGGATCTCGCTGTCGCTGGTAAACATCTGGCCCCACCTATCCTTCATTCCCGTTGCGAACGTGGAAGCTATTAAGCCCATGATGGCCGAAATAAACACAGCCACCACGGTAGACAATTTTGCCTTGTCAGGGCGGTTCGCCCCCAGTTCGTTACCCACCCGAGTTGAAACCGCAAAGCCAAGCGAGCTAGGAAAAACGTAGAGCAGCGACGTCGTTTGAATCAAGATGCCCATAGAAGCAACAGTTGATTTGGGGTTTGCTAAAAGACCACATAAAACAATCATGATCTCGTACCACCACCACTCCAAACAGACCGATACACAACTTGGAGCCGCAAGCCGAATAAGTGGCTTCCAACCGGTGAAACACTCTCGGCTCGGCTTACTCCAAGTCAGCTCGTGCAGACCAGCAAACAACACGTAAGAAACTAAAGACAGGAGCACGAACAAGTTGGAAGCGGCTGCTGCGGCTGCCACTCCAGACACACCCAAGTGGAAATGATTGACGAGCAAAAGATTAATAGGTAAATGAAGAACTGTAGCCGCTAAAGACGCTATAGTTAAAGGGATGGTGATACCTTGTGCGCGAAGGTAAATGCGGATTGGATGGATGAAAGAGTTGGTAAAAAGATCAGGAAGGGAGAAAAGCAAATAATTATGAGCAAGACGTGTGATGTTGGGATCTTGGTGAACATAATGAAGGATTTTCGACATGTTAAGCCAGAGAACAGAAATGGGTACGGATGAAACCAAAAGAAAAATAACAGAGCGATGAAGGGTAACGGAAAGTAGCATAGTATGTTGAGCGCCAAATGCTTGAGAACAAAGAGGCTCCATGCCTAGTGCTAGGCCGGAAAGAACAGAGTAACCGGTGATGTTAGCGAAAGCAATAGCAAGAGAACCGGCTGCAAGCTCAAGGTCGCCGAGACGCCCAAGGAACAGCATGGAGATGATGGAGCGAGAGTAGAGAATGAGAGCTGTTAGGGCAATAGGGAAGGCGAGTCTGAAGAGTGATTTGGCCTCGGATATTATATCGGAAGCCGAAGGATATATTAGTTCCGGTGGAGGCGGAGGTGGATTTGTCTTGGGATTCTTGAGGTCTTTAATGGTGGTGGGGACCGATAAGAGATCCAAGTAGAGATGGGTTTGTTGCGCTTTCCTGGTCACGGCAGTGGTGGTGTCTGGAAGATTACACATAATGATGATGATGATGATGGTTTTTGATCAAAAGGCCAGCAAAATGAAAAACTTGTTTCTTGTTACTTTTGTTCACCTTCTTGTAGAGATACTCTAATGAAGAGAACTCTCTCTCTCTCTTTCTCTCTTTGAGAATGTATGTATGGATGTTAAGTCCCAAGAAGAACCATAGATAGATGTATCGTTTTTCGCCGTAGATGAGGAGCAGAGGGTGGGGTATTAATAGAGGAGTTATGATGCGGTTTTTTTTTCTTTTCTTTTTTCGTATCCTCATACCAATTTTGAGTTAGGATGCGATTCTGATTTGATACTATTATTTAATTTCTTTTCATTTTCTTAGTGTCTCCATAAAATATACGAGTATAGTTAGCATTTATATCATATAACTTTAAATTGGGATTTTTTTTCTTCTCATTTTTCATGTGAATGTCTTAATTATAATATAATATTCTTGTATTATACAATATACATAAAAAATCAAATTTTTAATGTAATAATTTTGTGACTTTATTTAAATTAATTTTAAAAAGATCACATTGTCAGCACTGAAAATTTCAATTTTTGATTGATAATTCTCAAAATTGATATTAAAATTTTTAGCCTTTTTTTTTTTCCCTCGTCAACTCTTAATATAATATCTGCTTTAGCATGTATAACATTCGTAAATTATTACACTATTATTATTATTATCACTTTTTATTTTTAATTTTTTTGATATTTTTTGAGTCGCACCTCATTATAAAATAAAATTCAAAGATATGTCTATTTTGTTCCCGTTATAGATAACTTTAATTAGAGTTATGTGTTTGTGATTTATGGCATTAATTAAAAATATGAAACGTTTGAAACTACTCTTTAATTAATGTTTTTGCTTGAGCAACCCTTTTTACAAATATAACACAAAGTCCTCCATTTGGAAAGACATTTCATTAGGGGCAAATATTATGAATCCCGGCTTATCTGTTAATGTTGCCTTTTAAGTTCATTCAAAATAATAAGAAAAAAAAACATTTAGTAGCTTTCAATAATTTCTCCACCTATATGTATATATAACCCAAATTTAACAGAGAATCAACAGCAAAGATATCCTATACGACTTCAAGATTTTCTAAACCTTCAAGGTATCAAGTTGGGCTTCAAGATCTGCTAAGGCTCCTATCGCTGCTAAGCTCAAGAGGCAAAAACTCCAAAATATAAAGTTTTCAAATTATTCGGAGTTCTTCTCCTTCAATAAAAGAACATTCCGCTTTTGATTGAAAATCACATTGTATAAATCCTTGAATTGCGTTCTTCTTATCCCCATATTAAAAAAAAAAAAAGATTCAACTTTAATTTAATGTGGAGTTTCTAAAATCATTAAATTGATAAATTTCAACTTCAATACTATATGAAGTGGATAATTCCTTCAAATTATAATTTTTATTCAAAATCAAGCTACATATTAGGTTTTTGAATAATCTAACATCTAATGTAAATAAAATCAATTTTAGATTTGGAAATAAGCCAATTAAGTCTTCAAATCACAAATTTTCAATTTGATTTGAAATTAACTGAAACTTACCAATCACATACTAAAATAAAAAAGAGATTAGAGAATCAATTTCTTTTATATTTAAGAAATTGTCATTATAAATTTAATGACTTCAATAAAGTTAATATTTTATATAATTTAATTCTTTTTTATTTTCAATAATAAATTAAATATTTTCAAATTAAAAGTAAAATATAATATTTAAATATTAAATAAAACTATACAAAGCACAAACATGAATATGTAAAGAACTTGCCATGTAGTATATTTTTTAAAAAAGCTCTAATATTTTATTCACATATTTTATATTACCAACTATTTTTATGATATATTTACAATCTTTGTTAGATATAATTTAATGTTTATTATATAACTATGAAATAATTAATATGATTTAATTTATTGTGTAATTGATAAAAATATTGATATCAATCTAAATATTTGATGATATTAAAAAACTTTCATTGTGATCATTGTTAAAACCATTTATTTCTAAAATATTTTTATTTTCTCTCTGTAATTATAGTAACAAACTCTTTTCATTGTTAAACAATTCAGCAAAATCAAAAGTCAGGAAAAAGTTAAAAAAAAAAAAATTGTTTAATCAATATAAATATATCAGAGTCTAATACAAGAAAATTTTTAAATTGATAATGTATTTTTGAAAATTGTTTAAACATAATCTGAAATTTTTTATTTAATTATGCATTGATATTGATATTAAATTATTATTTGAATAGCAAAAATAAAATACAAAGAAAGAAGATGATTCAAAAGCCAAATAAAACAAAAATCATATTTTTAAAAAATTTAATTCAAAATTATATATTAAAATTAATTTTTTATTACATAAAAATAAGACTAAAAATATCATTAGTTACAATATATATATATATATATATATATAATTGATTTGATAAATTTAATTAAAAATATTTTATATAATTTATAATTTTTATTATAAAATAATAAAATATTTATTTCAGTTAAAATAAAAAACAATATTTTAAAGAATTAAATAAATTCGTATAAAGTACGGATATTATCTAATAGGATGAGTAAAAAGCGAAATAGGACTATGGAAAATGACACGTGAGGGTCACACGTGCACATGAAGGTTTTGATTCTTTTGCCAAAGAGTGGCAGACTTTTTAACTTGGAGAGAGGGAGAGATGGCTGTTTCTGGTGATCTGCGATTGGGCTGCTGAAATTTTCTTTTGTAAAAAAATTGGACCCCTCTAATTGGTCAGACTCAACACGTCAGCAAAAGTATCCCTAAACTAAAGTGGGGATTTTACTGCCAAAAAAGCTTACGTTGGCTTTTGCCGTCCAAACTCTTCAGCCACGTCATAACCTCATATTTATCTTTCCAAAAAATCAATTCCTGATTCTTATAAAAACTATTATTTTTTCATTAGAAATTTAAACGAAATCATTTATATTCCAATAATTTTAAGTGGATTGCCAAGTTTGAATATCTAATACTTTGAAAAAATTATGAGGCATATGGTTTTTTTTTTATACATATATATATGTACATGATTAGAGTATCGCTTTAATACATTTACATGTCAATCAAACTAATTTTTATTGAATAATTTTAAGAGCACATTTTTATTTCTATAGTGCAATAAAATTTCTATAAGTGTCAATTTTAAGTATCCTTTTGGAAGATTTCAAAATTAATATAATATATTCAAATATATGTACGATTTCTAGATATATATTTTGATATTTATAATAAAGTATTGTCGAATTAACTCTAAGTATCAATGAAATTAAATTTCTTTTCAAGTGAATTTAAAAATACAACTCATATGGGTCTGCAGCATTTTATTATCTTTGGAAGTTTAAGCTAAGAATCAAATTTAAACAAATTAAATTATTTTTAATTATTTAAACTAACCTTTAAAGTTAATATACACAAGTAAAATATTATTTTGGTAATATTTCTACTGAGCTGGTAGAGGTAAAAGGATAATGAATTTCTTCAATAAACACAAGAGTTAAATTATTAGTAGTAAGACACACATTTGATGTACTGATGTGGGTGTGGAAAAAGTGATTCTAATTGGGATATTGTTGAATTAATGCAGAGAGGGGTCATGGAGAGTGACATTATGGGAGGTTCACATGTTAGGGTTAAAAAAAATCAAGAATGCTGGATCCATAGCGTAAACAAAGTAGCAACACAGTTGGCATTGATAATAATCAAAAGATTCAAAGAAAAAACTTCTAGTACGGGTTCAACGAAGGACTAAAAGGAATACCACACGAGTCAACATCGTTGGCGTTTCCCCAAACAGATAGGAGGAAAGGAGACATATCCCTCTCATACCCATTCATTTTTCCCATCTTGCTTTCCTCACAATATACTTTCGAATTTATTGTTTATAATGGGTTCAATAGGTCTAACCACCGATATTGTACAGTCCCCAAAAAATTTAAATGAAATTTGTTACAACTAAATAATATATAAAAAATGAAAATAGTGAATTTTTATCCATCAATTTAAAATCACGAATTTCTATTTTTTTCCAAATAATTTATATTAAATTTATGCGCAATTTTATAAATAAAAAAGAATCTGCTACGAAAATTGAACAAAATTCAAAAATAATTCACAGCATAAAAAGAATGAAAAAAAACAACCTCAATAAAATTAAGCTGGCAGACTCTCTCTCTTTCCCTGTCTTGTTGAGTTGGGATTAATTGACTGTTATTGTCGTTTTAAGGCGGAGCTGGTTGTCGCTTCCAAGTGGGTTTGTGAGAGTGTGAGGCCATTGGGGTTTGGGGGTGTGGTTGAGTTGAGATATTGAAACAGAAAGGTGTGTGAGACAGAAGAGGTCACCTTCGTTGTTAAAAAAATATATATATATATATATGTGAGCCCACTCTGACACAAAACTCTCGGCTGCACCACTTCGCATGTTTCATTTACGGGAACGCGTTGCGTGTTGCCTATTCCGTGCCGTTTTCATTGCGGCCCCCCCTCCCTTCTCTCTCTCTAGACTCCATCAACATCTTTTTCTTGAGATGCTTTTATTTTCTACCGCTTAATTTTTCACATTTTATATCCTTCACGCAAATTGGTTGCTGTTTTTATTTGGAGGGAGAGACCAATCATCAAGCTATTGCTGATGGGCCCATTTTGGGGGTTTCTTTGGATGTAAAGTAAAGGTCTGTTGCCTTTATTTTTTTTTTATTCGATTTTTTTATTTAATGAACTTTTTGCTTGCAAAAAAGTCTGTTTATTTTTTTCTTTTTAATATAAGCTCACTTTTTTTTTTAATTGAAATCATATCTTGCATGTCAAAATCATAATGTCATAAAATAAACAATCTTTTGGTGAGTGTTTTGAATATTCAAAAGTATTTAATAATAGCAGAGATAAAGTTCATTTACGTATTTATCAAATCATAGCTTTTTGAAAATTAAACTAAATTGAATCAATAAAATTAAAAATAATAAATTTTATAATTATTATTTTATTTTTAATAATTTTTTTAAAAATAAAATTTGAACCAACAGATCAAATTGAAAAAGCGCCAGTTAACATGTTGAATGGTACTCTTCAGCCATTGATGAAATGGTTCAAAAGAAAATTCCTAAAAAAAAAAAAAAAGATCTTCAAAAGAAAAGCCGCAGGTGAAGCAAGTTGGTTGGCCCATTTTAACAGTCATTGTTACATGTGCAGTTGTATAAATAGGCCAATGATTATAATCAAATAACTACTGTTGAGAGATAGACCAAAACACTGGTCAAAAGAAGGTAAAAGAGATGGTTGTACAAGTTAAAGCTTTTTGCCGTGCGGGGAAGTTTTCAGATAGCAACATATATCCGCTCATTTGATTATCTGATGATGAGGGCATCGAAATTACATGCCACTGCCCTAAATTCTAAGTAGTAATCGTAAATTTGGCTCGTGGGTGGCTGGGTTCCACGCCCAAACACAGTAATGGGTATCTTTTCAAAATGATGGGCGTCCATCTAGTCTAACCAAATACATACTTGATAGAGGCATATGCTCAGTTGGTAAGGCCCTTCTAGTTCTACTTCTACAGCTGCATCATGTATTATCATTCGTTCCCTGCTTTCTAGTCTCTTGTCTCGCTATATATCGTCTTTCTTGCCGACCTTTCCAAAAATCAACGTGTCCTTTGCTCTTTCTTAGTTTTAACTTTGTATTACTTAAGCACGAACGAATCAGTAAGGTGAATCTAATATTAATTTTTTTCCCCATATATTTGCTACTAAGCTGAAATTTTATG
This sequence comes from Omphalea diandra, assembly GCA_949677035.1. NCBI lineage: Eukaryota > Viridiplantae > Streptophyta > Magnoliopsida > Malpighiales > Euphorbiaceae > Omphalea > Omphalea diandra. The sequence continues at coordinate 4,048 of CATIWR010098857.1, read as the reverse complement.
GGCAAAATTAAAAATTACAGCGACACTAATCAGCCCTACGATTTGAAGTCAACTTTGATGGGGCATTATGTGACTTAGTAGTACTATTAAGTTTGGATTCAATCAACATCACATAATCACATTAAAGATATGCTTAGTGATGAGTGTTGACCGCATCTAATTAGTCTTGTTCTTCTCCCACTTCATCAAACCAAATTGACATACTACTATTAGACTTGCAATTATTGGGTCGCACTAAATTTCTTTTCTCTTCTTCCAACAGTGTTGCATGAGGTCTATCATGATATGCATTATTTGAAAAATAATTCATCAGATAAGACAGAGAATTCTATGAAACATTTTAAATTGACTTTGTTTTGCTCTTTCCTCTTCCTCTCCTATATATGCGTCTTTTGAAGTTTTAGTGGCAGATGGCAATCGAATATTTTGTGGATGTCTACAACCTTACATGTCTTTTGAGATTTCAATATCTCCCCAACAACCATCTCAAGGAATTTATGCACAGAAGAATAGAATTTGTCTTGATTTCCATATATAAATTTAGAAGCAAAAAGAACCTGAAAATTTTCAGTATCAGTATTGGGACAGATGGCAGCACCCCAGGTGACCAAAATCCCATTAACTTGAGTATTTCAGAATACTTTCTGCGAAAAAGCTTAAGCATTCCAGATTACTTTTTCGCCAAAAAGCTCTGCAAAAAGTCCACACACAAGTGGCGAAAAGGCATGGCATCGGCAGCACAAAGCGAGCATATATATACCACACCCAAATATAATTTTCTTCTTTTATCTTGCTAATGTTTATTAACATGGCGATGATTCGTTTTGAGTAGAACTTCGGCAGAAAGGCAACTTAAGGAGATTCAATAACGTTGCCAATTGGTCTTTGAAATTAGAATAACTAAGAGCTCGATCTATTAATCGCAAGTCCAAATTACCTTTGTCAAACTTCATAAAAAATCAATATTGATTTAATGAAGCAAGTATTTAAAACGACACATGCGCTTGAAGTTGCGTCGCGTTAGTTTTTTAATCTTTTCTTGCACGCACTGACATGCATTAGGGTTTTACTTGCTACCCTTAATGGCCCCTTTTTTTTTTTCCACCGTCTTCTTCTTTGACCACAGGTAGTTTCTGTTTGCACACATGAGCTGAGCTGCTGCTTGTTTCATTGACTGGTACGTTTGTTGTGTTGAAGTTGATCGACTAGCTTACATATGTTTATACAGTTAATGATCGAAATCAAACACAGCCTCCATGACACATTTTCACAATATATATAGAGAGCATAAAATTTGGTGGCACAGTTGATGATGACTAACAAATAGTGGTGGCAAAACCGGTCTGAGTTTGGTTGGACAGGTTTGGGTCTCGTCAATTTCGAATTGAATTATTTTAGAAGGATTAAATTTTCTAGATTTTCTTCTAAATCCGCGTGAATCATTTTTTTTTTTTTGAATAATTAAAATTATGGACTTAATAGCGATATATATAGAGAGAGTATTATCCTCATAATGTGGAATGTGCTATATTTTGAAGAGAATGTTCAAGAGTTCCAATAAAAGAGAAGAAAATAGTTGGATATATATTATATTTAAAACGAAAAGAATTAATCGACAAGAAAGTGAATAACAAAAATAAAAAAGGACAAGTGATCTAAGAGACGGTGTTTGCAGAAGGGAATTTAGTTGGAAAGGTAGACAGCTACTTGCCTGGCACGCACAGGCACAGCTCATCTCCACCTCTAAGGTTTCCATATCCAACTCATTAATAAACAGAACCAAAACCTTATAATTTTGCTACTTGCTAATCGCTATGCTAATATTCCCGATCATAATTAAGAAACAAAATTTATTAAACTTGATTTCCATTCTCCTAAAATGGATATGGAAAAGGAACCGAAAACAGAACCCAACTTGTTTGAGACCCACACGCATGCCATTTCCACGTTTGCTGCACATGGTTTTTGAGACATTAATTCTAGTCCAAATCCTCCCCATTTTTTTTTTCTTTGAAAAAAAAATTGACCGCCTTCTGAAAGTGCAAGTCCCAATTCCGTCCATTTTCATTAGCTACTTAGTTGCTGAAGCTTTAATTGCCTTTTTCTGCCCATTTTTCTTTTCTTTTTTTTTTAAATTGCAGATGCAATCTATATTTGTGTGTCACTAAAAAAATAATGAGAAAAAACATGTGTAATGGTCAGCTTCCACTTGGTTAATTATGTGTTGGTTAGATTAGATTTAGATCTTAAATGATAGCCTGATTGTGTGTTTATTTTCATAAAGTAAGTCATTAAGCATATTTTATGTCCTATTGAGATTCCTCAATCAATGCAATAGTAAAGAGGGGGGGTATAAATGCAGATTAGCTTTGCTTCCTCTTAGTCAAATGTAATTTTTTAGTGTGCTGCTTGGAAAAAGAAAAGTGCAAGATAAAAATTAATTTATATTTCTTTTTAATCGTTTAACTTTTTCTAAAGAGAAAATAATTTATTAAAAGAAAAATTTATAGAAATAACTTTATTAAAGAAATTAAAAAAGATTACTTAGAATATTTTAAAACTATTAAATAAATTAATTCAATATGATAAAAATGTTTGAATTAATAAATTCAAGAAAATATAGTATTTTATAATATATTTTTATAAAAATATTATTTTTTAAAAAATTATTTTCTTGAGAATGCCTCTTTTTGAACTCAATGAAACTTAAGTTTAACTTGTTATTTCAATGAAAGTCCGATGGAAAATATACATAAATCAAATGTCTAAAAAAAAAAAACTCTATTTATCAATAAATAATTTGTTAAAAAGTATTATTTCTTTCAAAATTACTTTCTTAAAAGTGACTCTTTGTGAACAAAACAAGCCTGAATTTATCTTTATAAGTTGATGAAAGTGTATATCAGACATTTGAAATTTGCAAAGAAAGAATATAATAACGATTTGCAAGGAAATAAGATAGTATATCTTTTATAATCTAATTCCGAATAAATTAGAGAAAAGCTAATTTACTTGCTGGCTGAGTTTGTATAAACTATCAGCCAAATAATATTTTCATTTGTTCAAAATAAAAAAGAAATTCGCTGTGTGTCTTGTATATTAATAAAAAATTTTAATTGAACTGCAACCCAAAATGGTGCATAATTGCACCATTTGAACTCAAGATAACATTTAAATTAAACTTTGTCCTATATGAATTTTAATTTCAACGTTTAGTCAAGTAAACATGATTACCTTTGCATTGACAATTGAATAAAAGAGCAAAACCATAACATTATGTTTCATTTAAGAAACAAAAGAAATATATGAAATGATGAAACACTCGATTTGATAGGATTCGGAGGGGTCGATTTGAATGGACCAACAATATTCAACGCAAATTATTGGTTGAAGAATGGAAATGGAGGATGGATCATTCCTTTCCTTGTGAAAAAAGAGATAGAGATTAGATGTGTCGGGGATATCCAAATCTATTAGAGTGCACCCTACATTTTTGTTGAATCTTAGAGGGATCCCGCAATTGGGTCACTACTTACTCACTACCATACATCTCCACCCGAATATGCCAATTACCAAGTCAATATCTTGCTGCCTAACTTTTATGATTGATATTTTGTTTTATTCCTTCTATTATAGAATAGATGTCATTTAGATTTTTTTCACATATATTAAATATTATATTTAATAAATATTATAATATAAATAAAAAATTATGTTACCTTTAATTAATTATTTTCATAAATTATTGTGCACTATATAAAGAAACAATTATTATGAAAGAGCGAAATGATAAAATTGAAAAAATTAATTAATATTCATAAATAATTGTAGAGTGTCAAATATTACATGACAAAACTTATTTTTCTAAAACAAAATTTAATTTAAAACGAAAAGGAGTATATTGTCCTTTTGAAACTCTAAGAAAGATTTGATGCACATGCCACCCTCGACATTGTTGCCTCTCTTGTTAGATCCCTTGGGGGGGGGGGGGGGGGGGGGGGGGGGGGGGGGGGGGGGGGGGGGGGGGGGGGGGGGGGGGGGGGGGGGG
>CATIWR010098854.1:0-30525 GCA_949677035.1 Omphalea diandra | reverse complement strand
TACAAAATCCTGCTCTAACAGCAGAATACAGCACAAACAGCTCTAGTTCTCTTGGATTCAACTTCCATCCAAGAGCTCTACCTCAATTACTCCATAATTCTCACTAACCATGCATGATTAACATGTCATGAGAGGTTAATTGCAGGTGAGAAGAAGATAAATTAACTTACCTATTATCCCAGAATTAGAAAACCTTAGGCAGCTCACTCTTCTCCCTTTCTTCTTCTTCTTCTTCTTCTTCTTCTTCTTCTTTCTTTCTTTCTTTCTTTCTTCCTTAGCTCTCTCTCTCACTCTCTTTCTGTTGTACCTCACGAATTACCCCTCATTTTTCACCCTAATTGACAGATATAAACTCATTATAACAATATAAAATCATGGTGCTTCATTTCCATTGGTTGGAAGTTCACTTTCCTCTTTTAGTCCCTCTTCTTCACTCCTTAAGCACCTTCATCCATCTCTCAATCCCTAAATGCTCCTTATACTCTTACATAAGCTCTATAACACCATTATTTATGATGCAATAATATACACACAACATAAGACAATTTTCCATGCAACTATACAAACATTACATATATGTTCAAGTGTCCCAACTGTAACGGTGCAAGTGTCATTATCATGCTTTTACAAATCGCATGACTAAATGATCATTTATCCCATGCATATGTTCATATGGTATTTCATATTATTTATGCAATGAATATATTCATGTGATAATGCCAATGGATATGGATAGGGATGTTACAGTTCTATTGTGGGAGAGTCCTTTTATAGGTAGAGGCACATAACTAGCTGTTAGAAAGAAGGTTGTCATTCAATGTCATTAAGTGGTCATTCCATGCCTGTTGGATAAGCTCCACACCCATTATTGAGTGAAATTACAACTTCAACAATCGTTGATTTTATTGAAATGCCCATTGGAACTAGCTATTAGAGATAGATTTGTCTAGACGTTCTTCTTCTAACTTTCTTAATTTTTTAGTCACTAACTCCTTTAATGATTGTTGGAGCTTCTTAATGCCTGTTGGAATTAAACTTCAACTCCTGTTGGGATATGGGCAATGCCCATTGCGAATCTCCAGGTGGATGTGAACTTGATGCTTTGTTTTTCAAGATTTTATACAGTGTTTCAATGACTGTTGGCTTTGGTTCAATGCCTGTTGAACAGTTTCCCAATGCCTATTGAACATTTTAGCATCTCCCATTGAAGGGTCTAAAAACTCTAGCTTTGCCTGGGTGTTTTTCCAACACTGGTATAAGTCCAATGCCCATATCGAGACTTCAAGGTTTTTGTTCATATTAAGTCATTTAGTCCAATGTCTATTGCAAAAATGCAACACCTATTAAGGCAACGATGAGCCACACCTATTGCAAAAATGCACTGTCCATTAGGAAGGTTAGCTTATGAAGCTTAAGTGTTTTAAGCATCTAACACCTATTGTGCCATGAGAGATTTGATAGTTGAGGGGTCTAAAAACATTAACTCATATTTAGATGTCACTTTAAAGCCTATTAAAAATCTTCAATGCACGTTGATGAAGTTACAATGCATGTTGAAATGAAACAATACTCGTTGGCTTTGAATTCTCAGAGTTTCTCCAAAAACTTTTCTTTTAAAGCCTTTGATAAAAAAATCGATGTATCTGCAAGATCTTACACAGAAACTCAAACAAGAGTAACCTTTTAGATGTGTTTGTAATCATCAAAATAAGTTTGATTTACCAAAAACTCCAACAATCTCCCCCTTTTTTATGATGACAAATAGTCTATTAAGGGTTAAATAAGCCTTGCAAGAAATGTACATCATATAAATTTCAAGTGGAATGAACAAATGCATAAGTTCTAGTTGATCATTAGGTCCCCCTTTGTTTCATTGTATGCATTATTAACATAAATTAAACATGCCAAGTTTTTGCAAAATGAAATCATACAGATTAAGTCATAACATGCATTTTACATGGTTGTATCTCATACCCTTTTTTTTTTTCACTCCCCTTTACTTTCATACCTAGTTATTTCTCCCCCTCTATCATTATCAAAAAGCAAGCAAGGAAATAACAAAGATAACTCTAGTGAGAGTAAAAAATTATTGTTAAAATACTTATATTCATTGAAGAACAAAAAGTTAATGTTGTCTTAAGGTGAGGGTCCTAAAGATGGTTTTAAGGCTTATCCTTAGACTCAGTTGTTGCCTTTGATTCTGCTGGGGTAGTTGGTGTTTCAAGTTGCAAGTTAAGTCCTTCAACCATCCAGGTTAGGGTTTGGTTGACATCCTTCATATCCTTTTGAAGTTTTTGAACCTTTTGAAGGGAGATGGTGGAGGATTCAACCTTTTAAATAGTACTTAAGATTGCGGCAAGTTGGTCAAGGTCCTCATTCTCAAATTATGTGAGAGGAGTGGTAGAAGCATGAGCACTTATACCTATCTCTTCTACAGTAGCAAGCCCTGCTCGGATGGCTTCCTCAACTTCATCATCATTTTAGTCTGGTGCAGGAACCTCTCCTTCTTCTGGGATTCTCTTGATTAAACGTGAGTTAAACCTTTGAAGGATCCCCATACTTAGCAACATCTTCTTACTAATGGACTCATTATGTGGCAGTTTCTCCAACATAATGTTCCTTAGTTCATGTTCCTCTTTAGTTGAGGGTATGGCCTTCACAAACTTAGCAATTCTAGTGATATAATGCCCCATCAAGAACTCATTTGCCTTGTCCACTTGACTATCAATTCTTTGCATCAAGAACAAGGGGGTGTTTATCCTTTGTTTGATCTGCAACGTCTCTTTGAAGATGTTTGGCTATAAATACCCCACCAAACAGCCATAAAGAAGGTTGCTAACAATTTCATTACAAGCATTCAAAGCTCTTAAGTCTTTGCTACTCCTTTTCTTCATATTCTTTACTCTTGTTAGGTGTGAGTAATAAACACCAAGTTGTAAGGTTTAGTGTTAGCCTTCTAAAACACCTTGTGTAAGGTTTCAGTGTTAGCCTGCTAAAACACTTGGGTAAGGTTTTGTGTTAGCCTAAGAAAACACTTTATTGTAAGGTTGTATGTTAGCCATTAAAACACAAGTTGTAGTAAGTTGGGTGTGAGCTTGAAAAACACCATTGAATTAGTAAAATACCCAATTGAGTGATTGGGGAGTGGATGTAGGGATTGTTTTCCCCGAACCACTATAAAATCTTTGTCTCCTTGCAATTCTTTCTTCTTCTCTTAATCTTTAGTTTAAATTTTTAAACACCAATTCAACCCCCCTTCTTGGTGCCTAGGGACAACAGCAGTTTATCTCCTTTTTCGAAAATTTCTTGTGTAAACATTAAAAGATAGAAAAATAATTTATTCCAAAATAAAAAAATCATAAAAATTAGAAAAACTCTCAATTTCTAATATAAAATATATGCTAAAATGACTCTTATAAATACTTGAAAATAATTTGTTTTATATTATATAGGAATAGGAATAGAGAAGAAAAAGTAAGAAATCTATGAAGCTAACTGAAGTTGATAAAAATAAGTCATGTAGATCAAAGTAACCCTCACAAACCTATCACCGAGAACTTCAAACCACTAGCTAGGAAGCAAATACTTTAGTGGCAGGATGTTGATGTGAAGAGGAGCAAAACATATCTGCCACTAAGTTCATCTAAGGATTTAGTCATCTTCCTAAACCTTTTACCAGACCTTATAAGAAGCATATTAAACAACTTCTTGAAGCACCATTGAAGACTAATAAGTCATTGAAGAAATAAGATGGCACATCAGTGAAGATTCAAGATGGAACAATAGTGAAAAACAAGCTAGGACAACAATGAATGAAGAAGATTGTAGCCTTGACACCTTCATTCAATCTAAGAACTATAGTAGCTACTGTGACTAGGTTTTTTTTAGATATTTAAACTAATATGGTTTTTTTGGTTTCTAACATTATCACATTATACCTTGGTAAATAATGTGAATAGGCATTTTTTATATCGTTAAACAATGTCTACCATTCTCTTTATTTTGGTTCACAAATTGCAAATAAGGTTCAATGATAATGATACCAATGATTTTTTGTAAATGCTTATATCAATGTGGACCAAGGTTCAAATGATATGGAATACAAAATATAGATGTTCAATTGCATTATTGCAATTGCAGCAATTTTTGAGTTAAAATTATTATTATTGTTATTAATTTTTAGCTAACATTCTAATATTCTACTATTATTGTCTACCTCATAATCATTTATTATTAAGTTTTAAGCTTAATAAGATAATAAGTTATTAAGTAATGTAGTGAATAAGTTATTAATAACATAATAACTTATTACTAAGTTAATTAGTTATTATTAAGTAAATAATTTGTTACTAATTATTACTAACTTAGGATTCTGTTTTTGTAGACTTTGCTCATGTTTTTTCAGTAGGTTTAACTTATTAATATTTACAAAGAGGTTGAACATACTTATTATTAATAATAATTATTATTATAACAAAAAATTTATAATAAAAAGAATTATAATAAAATAATAATATTCATAATATTCATAATTTTTTCATTAAATTAAATGCATTCTTACAATCCATACTTCCCCTGTATCTCATACATGCACATACGAAAATTGCTAACTCCCAAATCCCAGTTCCCCTCTTCTCCTCCATTCTATTTAGCCATCATAATTTCTAATAGTATCCCCATACCAAAACCTAGTATTACAATAGAAACCCAACAACCCTTCCCTTTTTTTCCTAAATTTCGCTTTCCATCCTCAAAGAAGTCATCCTCAACATTAGTTTCAACTTCATCTCTGCATCCCTAAAGCTCTTATCTACCAGCAACTTTAAGTTCAAGCTCCAAATCTTCACGTCTGTCAGCCCTATTCATCAATAGCATTATTGCCTCCTTTGCTTTATCATTCATCAAAGCTTCATCTACTAGCCAAACATCATACCATTTAAGTATGTATAGTACATTCTAGACCCTTGTTATAGATGAAACATGTAAATTACATCTAATATTTATAATTTAAGTAATTACTCATAAATCATTTACCCTATAATTCGTACATCTAAAGAAGCTCCTTCCTAGATTCAGAGTTGTCCTCGACATCTTCAAAGTTGATTCACAACCACAATTGCAGAGAAGAAATCTAGGATGCATCATACTAGTGGATCAAATTTTGGGTAAGAGTTATGGTTTTAGATTTGGGAATTTAAGGTTTAAGCTATGAGTTTTGATTTTGAGATTTCTATTTTTAATGGTTAAAAAAGTTAACTTGTATTTTTTTTACTTAGTTAACATTTGAGAGAAGGAGGGCAACAAAGACAATCGCGTTAGGGCATTTTAGTCTTTTCAATATTTTAGTCTCTTAAAGTGGGGTTAGTTCGTGAGCAAACAATGGTGAGCCATGTGATCATCAAGCTTGTGTAAATTGATTGGAAATTAGAGCTAATGACTACAATAATATAAATTACCTAGTTATAATACTGTAATAATGGAATTTTTAATATGTGACCACTATAGAATGGACCCCAAAGTTAAGTGACCCCTAGTGTAATTTACTCATCGTTCTTCTTTATTATTTATAAGCATAAGAGGAGGTGGAAAGAAAAAGAGAGAAGAGTACTTATTCCATCAACATGCTAAGCTAAAGGGCAAAATCAATCAATTGCCTTTTCCTTTTGTATGCAATTCCCAGAGAAATAGTTAAACAGACAAATAGATGTATGAACTCTTATGGGAGGCCTTAACTTATGATTGTTATGGTCCTTTAACTATCTAGCTATTTTTCAAGAGTAAAACTCAATCCTCTTACTACTTACATGTGAATTAGAGCTAAGGTCGAAGATCCTCTACCATAGTAGAATTCATACCACTTTACTCTAGACAAAGATAAGATAATGATTTGGCAACTCTAGACAAAGATAAGATAATGATTTGGCAATTTGAACACCATATATTATTGGACTCTATTAATTTTAAGACCTTTTTAAAAGAAAAAGATTTCATTTGAGCTATTCTCATTGTAATGATAGAAACTGATTCAAGCATTCGTTATGTCAATAAGAGACACAATAGCTTATTTCAAAAATTTCTGTTAAGGAGGGAAACTCTTTAATCATATAACTAGGTATAAGAACTCCTCTTTTATTATAGAAATATTCCAAGAATGGATTTTTGTTAATTAAATTGTTTTGATAACATTTGTTGTTGATTTAAATATCCAAGCCGAGCTTTCCAATAGGTGAGATAGATGCCAATACTACCTATGCCAACTCCCTCTTTATTGCAGGATTCTATTTATCAATGTTTTTAGTGTTTCACACTCTTTACATAATCGTTGATTCTCATGTTACAATATCTCATTTTCATGTTTCATCTCTAAGCACACTTCTCTATGTTCAAGCATATCATAGTAATTTAAATCTATAATATCATTCTTGAGCTAATGTTCGAATGCCCATATAGCATGACATACAAGCAATTCCTCAAATTCCACTATTCAACTTTTCATATTAGCAATCATAGCATAACATTAATTGCTTTGTAAAAAGTCAATAAATCTAACTCTATCTTTGTAACTATGGTATCATTTATAAGTTCAAATCCATATATAGGCTTAGAAAGACCAAGTTTTCTTACATCTTCTAACGTATTTTTATATTACAATGTGATAGATGTCATTTGTGTCAAATTAATAAAAGTTAAATTTAGTTAAAAATCTGAATTTTTTATTTGCACAATAGAAAAACTAAATGTTGAAAATCAAATATTATACAATATTTTTAATATGTAACATGCACATACAATTTCATGAAATAATAAATGTAAAAGCTATAAAATTACATTTTTTATTTTATGTATAAAAATAATTAATTATTAAATATTTAATTTAATTAAAATTTTAAATATTAGATTTTGAATGGATTAAAACATTTAGCTCCATAAGTAACAATCAATTTAGGATGTAAAAGAAAAGAAAAAAATATGCATAATAAAATTACAATTTTTTAAAAGATAAATAAATTTGAAACTACTATTGAATGCTACTTTTTTCATCTTATAAGAAAATAAAATTTGTGTGCAAACTAAATAATTAAAAATACAAAAACTGTAAGAAATTAAAAATGAATTTTTCAATTTTGAAAAATAAAAAATTGGTGAGGATATAACACAATATAAAATATCAACATAAATACAATTTTATATGAAACTGTATATAGCTAATATCAATCTTTTTCTTTCTAATATATCTTAAAGGTAAGATGATAAAATATAAAGATGTTATATCATTTTGTTTTTAACTTTTAATTCTAATTCCACTTTTTTATATCTATAAAGTTTTGTATTATTTTTAGCTTTTTAAAATCTAAAATCGGAAATTCCAAGTAAGATGAAAATAAGAAAAGAAGATTATTAATAAAGAAAAAATTTGCTAATGCAAAGATGAAGAGGACGATGAAAATAGATGAGGAGAAAAATATTAGCTGCTAGATAGGAAAATAATAAATTTTGTATTATTAAATGATCAATTAAGATTAATAAAATTTATAATGTGTGACTTACATATGTATGATTTTTGAGCTGTATAAATTTAAAACAATTAACAAATATATAGTGTCTTGGTTAATATTATCATTTATTATTGTACTTATCATATATAATAAGTTCTTTTAGTAAATTGCAAAATTTCACTTATAATATTGACATCAACTACATGTAGAAAATGTTTAACATACATTGTAGATTTACATCAAAAACTAAAAAATTTTATATATTTCATTTTTTATTTTTGAAAATTAGTTATTCAATTATTAACAATTAAAATTTAATTGAATTACAATATTATAGTTTCATAGAAAGATTATATCAATAACCTATACAACTTTAATTTATATGAATTATTATATATAAAAGTGCCAAATATAGTGTAAATATATATAAATATTTTCTCATTTTCAAATACAATGATTAAAAAAATAATTATATAAAATGCCAAATTAAGTTATATATATATATATATATATATATATATATATATATATATTCCTAATCATTTAAGTAATTCTAATAAAGTGCTAAATTTGAAATCAAAGCAACATTCGTTCACTGAATATGACGTGGTTGCCGAAAGAAGCTTGATTGAGCATAAGATGGACCCTGCTTTGTCACCTTAACTCACAGTTGAAGCAGTGGGTCCCACATCCTACTTAACCCTCTATTACCATTACTCCATTAACCCTCTTTTTTTTTTCTTTATCATTACCATCTCACTTAGTTCATCTCTCTCACTCGCACTTGCTCCCACTCACACTTACACTCCATGATCTCTCTCTTTCTCCTGCACATTTTTTAATTAGAATAACATCTAGGGTGGGTTTTAAAAGAACTAAAAATTGAAGCGGGAAAATAATTGTCCTCTTTTCTCCTTCTTTTGTCACATCATAGCTTTTGAAAGAAAAAAAAATGATAGTTTTGAAAGCAACTACTATGAGGATTTGCAAAAAACAACTTATTTTCAAGAATAGACTAGTGTCGTTGGGAGACAACAAAGGAAGCGTCTGACTATTGTAAGTGATGATTCTCTACTTATTGCATGACACATGTTGAAAAAGCTGAGGGTTAGGTTTGAGAGTTATTATTATTGGGGAAAAAGATTAAATGCATTTGTCAATACTTAGGTATGTTATAAATAATAGTTAATGTGTCTTACCCATTATTGATATTGCTACATGTTGGTAAAATTTATGATTTTTTTTCGCCTATTATAACATTGGTATATATATATATATATATATATATATATATATATATATATATATATATATATATATATATATATATATATATTTGTTGAGATAATAATATAATATATGTTACACTTAATATTTTCTATTAATTTGTTAATATTTAATTCTATTAATTGTATATTATTGTGTTTTATTAATAATGATGACTGATTTATATTTTGTGTTTTGTATTCTTATTTTGTTTTAGAATAAATATCAATTTTATATTCTTATGTTTTGTATTTTGTTTTGGGGAAAAATGATAGCGCCAAGGTTAGAGTATTTCTTTATTCATATGCACCATAGTGGACAACATGGGCCTATAGGGCACAATAGTATTCATATGCACCACAATATCAATCAAGTCACCTCTGAGTGGCTAGTTGAGGTATTTAGAGACTTTTAGGGTAGACCCTATATGGAACTTGAATGCATTTATCAAGACTGTTAAAGATGATTACAAAATTAATTTGACTTGGACTAAGGCATGAAGAGCTAGAAAAATAGCAATTAAAATGATAGATGGGGGTAAACATGACCAATTTAAAAGATTAAGGGACTATAAGCTTGAATTATTAAGGACAAACCCTGGTACTATTATGCATTTGTAGGATAATGATGAGGGTGTTTTCTATAGAATGTATATGTGTCTTGGGGCATTAAGGGAAGCTTTTACATCAAGTTATAAACCCCTTATTAGTGTAGATGGTTACTTCCTAAAGGGAATGTATAGGGGCCAATTATTATCTGTTGTGTGTATATATGCCAATGACTGCATTTTTCTTTTTACTTAGGCTGTGGTGAGGAAAGAGAATAATGAATCATAGAGCTAGTTTCTGGCACTCCTTAGAATGGATCTTAAAGTCCAATCAAACCCTTGGGATTAGACTTTCATGTATGACCGACAAAACGTAGGAATAATAATAACATATGTTAACTAACACTGTTATTCATTAGTTACTTGAGATTTAACTTTTGTTGTTTGTATTTATGATAAGGGCTAATTCAAGTTTTTAATGAACTTTATCCTGCAACTAAAAAAAGGGTATTATATAAGGCATATCTATGCTAACTTTAGGAAATATTTCAAGGAAAGAAACTAAAGGATATGCTATGGAATGTTGTTAGGGCTAATTATGTGAAGACATTTGGTGATGAGATGGTTGAGATTGAAAAGCTTAAGAAGGATGTAGGGAAGTATTTGAGGAGTATAAATCCCTATAGTTAGACTTGGTCACATTTCAAAACTCATTCAAAGTGTGAGCTACTACTAAATAATATTTAATTCATACATTTTAGATGTTAAAAACAAAAGGATAATCATAATGCTAAAGATTATTAGGACAAAATTGATGACTAGGCTGCATAAGAAGAAAGATGCCATGAAGAAGGTTAAGGGAATTCTCTATAAAATTTTAAAAAAAGTTAGATAAAATTAAGGTTTGAAGTCATTGGTACTATAGTGTATGGTCAAGTGGGCAGTGATACCAAGTTATTGGGCCTAAAGGGCAGTATGTGGTAGGCAAAATGGAAAGGAGTTGTAGTTGCAGAAGATGGGATTTAATTGACATCCCATGTGCTCATATCATTACTACAATTCTTGAATAATAAGAAGCTTGAAAACTTTATTGATGATTGTTATAAGGTGGAAACTTTTGTAAAGACATATTCCCATAACATCAATCTTGTTAATGGAACAGACTTATGGTTTGTTAGTGATGAACCACCTCTCCTACCACTTGAAAAGCTAAAGCCAAAGAAGGATAGAAAGGCATTAATGAGAAAGAAGGAAGTAGAGGATTTAGAAAGGGCACTCAATAAAGGGAGAGTGTCTAAGAAAGGAGTGGTCGTCAATTACAGTAGATATGGTAAGGTTGACCATAATACAAGGACATGCAAAAAAATACTAAGAAAATTTAATGTGAGTGTTTTAATTATATTGAATATGAGTAAATTGCCTAATTTAGTGAATATGAGTTTCATTATTTATGTAACTGATTATTGCAAGTGATCTCCAAATCTAAAAAACAAAAGATAGGAGAAGGAAGTTTAACCTTTAAACCTATGGGAGATGCATCACAACATTCAACTCAAGTACCTAGCAATCCATGCACTGTGTAATGGATGCCTGATTTATGCATCACTAACACTTTTCCTTACATAATTGTTGTGCATGATTATACTATCATACTTGTTGTTTTTGAGTTTCAAGGTAACAGTAAACTGTTTAATGATGCAATCTTCCCTCCAATAATAATGCAATGTCAGGATCTCCTAACTTTGAGAGGCATGTTCCATAGTTCATTTTACAATCAAATTTGCCACAACCTCCCATGTCACAGCCAAATCTACAACAACAATCACTATCATAACCTTCAAATGCCAATGCCACAATATATACTGATATTAAGGTGATACAATCATTGAGTTGGTTTTCTTGATGGGTATTAACTTGGGGAAGTAAGGTTAAGTGTAGTGCTATGAAGTTTAGAGAGATGTAGAATGAGTTTACAAGTTGGGATTTGGGATATTAAATGTGTATTTTAGCCTCCTTGTATTAGTGTTTGTTAGTGTAATGAAAATATTATATTAATATTATTTGTTACTTGGTTCCTCTATTATCTATCCAATTAATGTTAATGCATCTTGTAATTTTCAGTTCACAGCTTAAGTAACGTATATTTTGAATTGTTTATATCAAGTTTAATAAAGAAAAGAAAAAAAATTGACATTATAATATAAATAAAAATAAAAAAGAATACTCTAAGGAAAGAAACTAATATTCATTCATTGTAGTAACTATTTGTCCAATATAAAGAACATGTACACATCAATTTAAAATATGGTAGGTTCAATAGACGTGTTAAAATAAAAAATCTACGCTCGGTCAGTGATCCTTGTCTGCAATAACCATTGAACAAAAAGTATAATAGCAGATAAGGTTCACTAAGGCCCTAAAAGGTAGCAAACAAAACATATAGTTGCTCAATGAAACTTGTCTACCATAATTGTTTAACAAAAAGATATGGTTCACTATGGAAATAAAATATAGTAAAAAAAATACATGCACTTATTTAATATTAACACATTATGTGCCTATTTAGTCAAAGAAAAAAAAAAACCACAATCTTCAAGTCCTCTTTCTTGATCTCATGTACTGCCTTCAATACCATGGGCTTGAATAAATCCAGATCTAGATACGGCTTTAGCTCCAAATGAAATCCCCAGCTACTTCTCAGCTTCTATTGATTCATATCCAATTTTAATTCCCTTCTGCTTTATAGATCTCCAATTCTTTCAGTGTTACATCCTCTATTAATTGAGATGCAGCTGCAATCTTCTTCTATTTTGAAGAATTGCCTATTGCACCAATTGGAATCCTTAGTGTTGTAGTAGTTTGAGGAATTACTTGTTATTACTTACAGGGCATGTAAAAGGATTTTGTTGGTGGTTAGAAGGGTTTGATGCTACTACTTGCTAAGTGTTGTTGCTTGTAGGTTTGGATGGATGCTGATGAGGTTTGGGAGGTGCTTGGAACTTCATGTTCCTTATGAGATAGTCCTATGTCTCACTTGTCTCTTTAATCCACCATCTTTAATTTGAGATAGCTTGACAATTTTCTTAGATTTGGGTGGTAATTTTGATTTTTGGGCTTCAAATATTTCATAAGTTATTGGAATAATTTAAGATTAAAAAATACTAGGAAGATTTAGCAATCATACCTCTTTCCTCACATATTCATCATCTGAGACTCACTTTAGAACCTTCCACCTTTGATACATTAAATCCAACTTTAGCACCTCAAATTTCAGGCTCTTATGCTACTTGTAACTCCATTTCAACTTCATCTTTATTAATTTTTTTTTTATCATCCTAAGCATGGCTTTTGTTGCCCTCTCATGCTTATATGCTTCCTCAACCACCCAATAATCATACCATTTGAAGTAATCACAATTCAACCCAAGCCTTATCACCAAATATAACACCATCCATTACCATTGAATTAAATTAGGATAATTGAAATCAACTAGTCAAGAAAATTAACCTACCTTGAAATTTCTACAATTGAAGAAGTTTCTTCCATGATCCAGAGGAATATGTGACGTTTTTAACACACATGGCAAACGATACTTGCATCGTGGGACTTCCATTGAATTCGCAAAACTGATTGCTTCAGCCTCAAGTATGTATTTTAGGGTTTCAACAATTTGGGAATTTTTCCTCCTCCTTTGATTTTAACTTCTCTATCAAAAAGGCTAATTTGAGAGGAAATGGGATTTGTGACAAAGAAAAAGTGATAGAGACAAAATGGTGAGAGGTAAAAGAGATGAGTTGCGAAAGATTGAGAGATAGAAGGAGACGAACTGCGAGAGAATTGAAAGTGAGTTAATTTGGTAACAGAAAAAAAAAAAAGTTTTGTTGAATGCGCGAGCTAACGTGGCAAAGTAAAATCCATCTTATGCTTAGTCAAGCTACATTCAACAACCATGTCATATCCAATGATTAGACTTTGCTTTAGTTTCAAATTTAACACCTTCTTAGAATTAATTAAAGGATTAATGATTTCAATAGAACAATTTTTTTTGTGACCTTTTTAGAATGATCTCCATAGTTAGGTAATCTTCGATACATTTACCTGTTAATTTCTTTTTGAGTTTTCATTAAAAGAGTCTTCAAAGGCTTCAAATTTTACACAATATAAGGCAATAAAAAAGGATTGAAAGGAGTAGTCCAGAGCATTCCAAAATACTATGTCTATAATTTTGAGTTTTGAAAGGGAGAGACTGCCATTTATTTAAAAATTATTATTATTATTATTATTATTATTATTATTATTATTACAAGTTGAATATCAAAGACATATATCTTTTCTTTTACTTTATACTTTCTTACAATTAAATATAATAAACAATAGTGCCATAACTTATAAATCTCAAATTTTAGCACATTTTTTTAATCTATCTCATATTTTTTAATAGGAAATATTTAAATTTCAATTTTATTTACAAATCTATCATGTAATTGGATTTCAATCACTCTAAATTGATTTTTATTGATAGGATACTTTATTATTGAAATTTTTTAATTTAATAAATTTTTAAAATTAATATTAACATTGTGTTTAGTGTAAATAAATTCTATAATTTTTATGAAAATCATTTGCAAATTCACATTTTGCATATTTGGTATAAATGGAAATTTATTTCATTAAATCCTTAAAATTGGTTATAATTAAACCAAATTCTATTAAATTTGATAGAATTTGCAAATAAATTCTAAAGTTGTAAAATTTGTTGTCATTATGATAAAAATACCTTTAATTAAAATATTTTTTCACTTTTGTTTCTCTATTTTCTTCTCTTTCTCTCTCTCTCTCTCTCTCTCTCTCTCTTATGTTCTTTTTATATTTATAAAATTTTAAAAATAACTCAAGTACATTTTTATAAAATAAAATATTTATTGAATTATACACTTAAACCAAACACAAAATTCATTTCATTTGAAATGAATTCTATTTCTATTTTATAGTATGCCAAGTATAGAAATTCATTTGAAAATAGAATGAATTTTAAATTAGAGTTGAACCAAACAAAATATAAAGATATAAATATTTTTCTATTTTTTCATATTAACCAATCAAACAATATTTACATTAATTATTACAATCTTTTAAGATAATTAAATAAAAAAAGGAGAAAAATTTTGATTTTCAAAGACTGAAATCCGATTATAAAATAGATTTGCAACCAAACTATAATTTTTATTTTTATTTTTTGTTAAAAATTTATTATGGATAGATTTGAAAGTCTCGTCCTTTTGTAAAACAAATGAGGCTTTATAGAGAAAAATTTATTTGTGTGGAAATATTTTGAGCAGCCTCCATAACTCAAATTTAAGATTGTGATAAGAGGGTTTCAGTTTGTCAGAAAAACGGGAGAAATCACTGAAAGAGCACACTCCATAAACCTATCAAAAACCAACCGCTCCCATTAAGTGATTCAGGGGAGGTTTCCTTGCTTGCACGATTCTCGGGCTTGATAACTAGGTTAATGAACTTTCAACCTTCATTTCTTTGCCTTTCAATGAAAACATTTAGTTGCAGATCCTTCACCTTTGGTGCATCGACTGGACTTTTTTCAGCTGTGCTTTTCACTGACCTTGATATTGTCAAACATGGTCTGTTCTGTTTATCTAAAATTACCTCTCATAAGCCCACCTTCCTTTTTTTTTTTTTTTCCCCCTTGTTGGGTAAATTAATATTATTTAAAGTTCCAATAGCATTTGAATGTTTAATTTTACAAAATCTTGACCATTATTACTAATCCATTGATAACCTATCTTATTACTAATCCATTGATAACCTATCTTATGATGACAAAAATAACAATTCATTTAATAAAATTTAAATAGACGGTTTGAAATACCATCTTTTCACAAAAAAATACGGACATAGTTTATATATCCAGCCAAACTTATCACTGGTATTACTGAGGGTCTGCAATCTGACACTAAAACAATCAACAAAACCAAACCGGGAACTTACTAACTATGGCTATTGAGTTACAGTAACTGATGAACTGTAGTAGTAAAGTTGCATGTCTAGGGCTATGTTAGGAATCTAGGGAGGGAGTTAACGAAGAAAAACTATGCTCACTATAAAAGAAGTCACATTGCAGTTGAAATTCTCTTGCTCATCATTTCTCTTCTTAGTGGGGTCTGTACAAAGCTGTTATATTTACCCACAGGTAATCGGGACCTATCGTCGCTTATTCTACACATAACCAGAAGCCTCTTGCCAATGGCTTTTGTTCACAATGGTGTAAAGGACAAAAATGCCACCATTCACACGAAAACAAAGGGTGCAAGTATATGCAGGATGATCAACTATACTGACATCGGAGACATGCATTGATAGAGCACATGATTGAAACTCGTCGCTGTTGAAACTTCAATAAGTTCCAAAATATTGGAGGAAACTGTCAGCCAACTTTGAGATTATGCCCATTTTGGATCCCTGAAAATCAATGAAGGATATTTAAAAATTTTTCCTTATTTTCATGTCCGTGCTCCTGAAAATCAACTAAACAAGGACATTAGAAAATGCTTCCTTATTTTCATGTACTTGCTCAGTCAACAAGAAACAAACATAAATATGTGAAGAAAAGCAAGCAGAGGGTATTTGTACAAGGTATACAAATTGTAGCTATTAATTGTATGATGAATGATGTCTATGACATTACAATGTTGTAATCATTCACATGTTTTTCTCTCTAGCCATACCTTGCCCAAGAAAAAAAATGTTAATAGAATTGACTTACCACACAAAAGAGAGAAGAAAGTGCATACTGAAGCTGTGGGTGGGGGTATTTTGAAAAAAATGTATTTACCATATTTTGTTGTGTACCATAAGTTCAATCTTATGAAAAGTAGACCTATAAGGTATTATCTTTATTTATTATTTAGACACAAAGAGAAACCAAAAACAAATCAACCAAATATAAAAAATAACACATTTAACCAAAGCACGGCCAAATTAAGAGTATTGTTTAACGTCACCTCCTTAAACTCTTATTAAGTGCTTGTTAAAAACTAAGCACTAAATTTGAAAGAAAAAAGAAAAAAAAAAGAAAAAAAACCACAATGCTGTCCATAAAATAATTACAACATGTTTTGGGTTATTAGAGCAATTTAATTGTTAACTAAAATTTTAGTGCACAGCCTCATGATTCTAATTTTAAGTGGGGTTGGGGGCTAATCTTTCAAGCGGAGGCATAACAAAAAGAAACAATTATCTATAAACTAGCACCAAAAAATTTTAGAACTCCAGGAGCGCTTACACTGCTAAAACTCACTATGACCTACCCTTGTGGACAATCCTATAAAGGATATTTATAGTACAGATTCCATGGTAAAGGTATTAAAGGGCTCACCCAGTGCAAAAAGTGCTCCCAAGGGGGTTGGGGAAGAGCATGCACGTTGGTAAATCATATTATCTAAAAACAAAAATTTCCACCTGTAATTTGAACAAGACTTGAAGAATAACAGAACATAGTTAGCAAAATTGCGACTTACAGGTTATGCTCTAGGTCACTCCCATCTTAGTAGCATGAGAACATTCTTCAGTAACAAGAGAACTCCCATTTGCAGATAATCCCACAGGTTTGGTGCCATCACATCTGTCCTTGTCGACAGTAAACTCAAGTTGCCTCTCCACAGACTTGAAGACCGCAGTTCTTTTGGATTTCAACCTGTATGGAGGAGATGCATTGAAAGCTTTGTTATTAGTATCAATGCTACTATTATCTGGATAGGGACTGTCAACTAAAGTTCCAATTTGAGACTCAGTATTTTCTGAAGTTTTTTGAGTTCTCTGTGACCTGTCTTCAACAGATTCCTCACCAACTTTCCCAATTTTACTAGGAATCAGGTGTATTTGACTTCCGGTCCTTCTCTTTCGGAATATGGATGGAGTATTGGGGTAGCTATTAGCAGCGATTCTCAATATAGATTCAGGGCTCTGGGCATTTAAACAACTACTTTTAACACAAGGTGGAGTGAAGAAACTAACAGGGGAAGAAATTGGGTTAGAGCTGTAATCATGCCGCACATGATCCATAACTAAATCATCCAAATCTATTGGAGTACAAGTTTCTAATCGCGGAGGCACATAGTACAAAGAACCATAGTGGGATCCAATAACTTTTTCTTCACCAATTTCATAGTTGATTCCACAACTCTCACATTTTTGAAGCAACTCTGAGTTACAGCAACAAAGATCAGGAACAAATGACTGTGGTTTGCATTCTACACCTTCAGAATCAGCAGATTCATTTGGAAGAAAGCTTGATAAAACTGCCATATCTTGCACGAGAGCTGATGACTCTAGCTGATCCTTGCTATCTTCTTCTAGCTTACATACATCAGTAGTTCCTGATGAAGTCTGAGCAGTTGAATCAGATTCTTTACTTGTTTTTGTCCCAGCTGGCTTATTTGTATCTTTGATTCCATTTTGTACACCATTCTTTAAAACTGATGGTAGCTTCCGTGAAGAAAAATCGACATCACTCTTAACAGCTGGAGGAAGTTTCCCAGTAGCTATATAGAAATCTAATTTTTTCTTCAAGGAACTATTCCAGTGATTTTTAATAGAGTTATCCGTCCTGGGTAAACAAAATTTTGAATCAGATGCAAGATTTAGCTTCAAATAAAACACAATGACTAGCTTGTTACTCTAATAAACATTCCAGGGGCCCCGCACCCCTATATCTTGATCCTTATGCCCAAAAGACCATTTACAAGACAGAGTGAGATAGCAACTTCAAGGAACTTAATAGTTAATATAACTGTGTTTTGTTTAAAAGGTCTATATAGACCTTAAGGAAGGATTGTCATGCAGTTCCAAGGCACATTTTCTTCGTCATTACTTCAGTTTACAGCCTCATCCTAGATAATGGGCTACCAGAACCACAATACATCATTGTTAACAAAACAAAAAGATTTCTTTCCAGCTTAGAGTCCATCATCCATACAAAACTAAATAAAACGACTAGCAAAATATTCTTAAATCTGAACAAAATCACATCAAAAAGTTGGCACACCTGCGTCAAATGAAAAATCATTCCTCATATGATACAGTAGAAATTATAGTTTTACACTTGTAAATCTTAAGCATATTCCTATGCAATAAAAAAAAAAAAAATCAGCAGCTGAGACTGGGAGTTTACCATAAAAACTCAAGCTCTTTTGCGATTGATGCTACCACATGGAAAAATAAATTTTAACAACTTCAGATAAGTAAAACAAACGTGAAGATCAAATGTTTTTAACATAAGATGTCCTTGAATTTACCAACTAAATTTCTAGGAAAACCTTATACTTGAGTGCAACAAAAACAATTTACAAATCAAGTAAAGAAAGAATACCTTCCAGGCAAAACCTTAGCTATTTCAGCCCATTTGTTCCCATGTATCCGATGGGCATTCATGAGTGCCAACTCCTCATCTAATGTCCAAGCATCCTTTTTTATATCAGGATTCAAATGATTGTGCCACCTAAAAATTTTTTGAACCAATGCTTTCACAAGTGTATAAATCAATAACCAATTATTTGCCTTAATGTTGCCTTACCTTCACGAGAAAAAAAAAAAAAGTCTATAACACTGATAATTTTCAGAATGTAAAGGTGTAGAGATTTGATGATATAATTTTCAGAATGTAAAGGTGTTAATAGAGATTTGATGATTGCTTTAGTAAAATAACCACAATTTGTGAGAAAATATGTATCAGAAAATAAGAATATTTGCTCAGCTATAGAATTTTCAAGACCAAAGGAGAAAAAGGACAATGCCAGATGGAGTGCATTAATCACCATGGAATTGTTAAGTATAATCAAACCTAATTCATCTTACTTCCAAAAGTTTGCTTTAGCAAAACAACCACGTTTTGTGAGAAAATGTGTAGAAGAAAATAAGAATATTTGCTCACCTATAAAATTTTCAAAACCAAGGGAGAAAAGGCACCATGCTAGATGGAGTGCATCAATAATAAGAGCTGGGCTGGAATTGTTAAATATAATCAAGTCTAATTCATTTCACTTCCAAAAGTTACCTTTCTCTGCACTGTTTCCCTATGCGACCAGGCAAAGACTTTGCTATGATAGACCATTTTGTGGGTCCATATTTTGCTACCAGTTCAGTAATTTTTTCATCCTCCTGCAGAACAAGACAGAAGAAAGTTCACCGCTTGAATAAGAATTAGAAAGAAGAGATAAAATATTCAGTGCTTGAAATATAGCCTGCAAAAAGACATAGAAGCACAGAAATTGGTTAGATGACAACCTCTTGAGTCCAAGGTCCTTTAACAAGATCAGGATTCAGAACCTTCTGCCATCGATGTAGACACTGCACTTCCGATCTATCAGGAAAAAACTCAGCTGCATTTCACAAATTTAAATTTAAGATAACTTCTTCAATTTAAAAAGGAAAATACTTGCAAGCAATATTTAAATTTTCCAGGATCAATCTAGACATGTGTGTACTTTATTATGCCACATTATCGTTTAGCATTCATGCTTAATAAGGACTCAACCATTACAAACTCTAAATGCAGTAAATTCCCCAGATCATGGCATTACTCACAAGAACATTTTCGTTCCTTGCTAAATTCAACTGAATATATCAACATGACTAACTACATAGTTGCAAGAGTTTGCTTAACGCATATTAACTTGGGAAGAGAAAAAAGAAATCAGCAACTTATATACAAATGATACTCTCTGTATCATTGCATGTTGTGGTGTGTCCTTTCCACCATGCAACAAACATTAGATGGATGTAGACTATCTGAGAGCAAATAATTTTGTGATTCACGCGACCAAAGTGAGTTTCTTAATTTTCTTAGACCTACTTTATGATTTATCTTTGTAAAATCAGTCTATGATTCAACTAAACACATTGTCTAAACACGCCCACTATCACACACAAACATCCTTTAACATTAGATCCAGTAATATTCTACAGTGAAATGCTATCCAAGAAATGCATCCAAAATCCATTACTCATCAGCAAAAACAGTCTTAACAATAAGGCATCTAAGGAGAAAAAGAAACCTATTTTCTTCCAACTTTTTCCCTTGAAAGCAGCAACAGCACTTCTTAGCGTCTCATCCTGTAAAAAATTAAAGTTCTTAGAAATAAATGATTGAGAAAAGCTGATAAGGGTACCAAGGAGATGAAAGCATTGGAGCACAATTAAGTATACGCAACCTTCATTATTGCGCGTTGTGCAAATTTCCTTCAATATTGTATGATGTATACTTCAATATAGATGAAAAATTATAAAATGATTATATAATTAAAATGTTGTATGTTGTATGTTATATACTTCAATATAGATGTATACTTCAATATTGTATGTTGTATGATCTATACTTCATAATTTTTATAATGATGAAAAATTATATTGATATATACTTCAATATATATAAATTAAATAATTACATATTATACATTAAAAATTATATATCATTTTATAACATACAAATTAAATTAATAAACAACATAAATAATTATATTTTTTATATATGACTTTCTAGATAAAATATACAATTTAGGGTTCTTATAATTTGCATTTTGAAATATAATTGATTGATATTGTATTAAAAATTCTCTCATTTTCAATCTAATAATTATTTTATTAACTTTGTTGATTTTTTTCATATCTTAATATCTAGTTTTTCCCAAGCCCGAAGGAAGGAAGAGAGTTACGGTAGGTTGGCAGGCAACATATAAATTTCCCAAAACCTAAATATGGATTCAACCAATATTGAGATAAATGTTTGGGTGTTCCCTACTTGCAATGTGCTATATCAACGCCTGGATGTAGTAAGAAATAGGCAAGGATGTAGAGCATTCTTGAAAAATCAGTCATGTAGGTGCCCAAATGTGGAGCAAAATGTGCAAGGGTTCCCGCATCATGAGCAGATGTGGGGAAAAAAAACTAGTCCATAGTAGTAGTAGTAGGAACAATAACAGTAGCAGTAGAACGGATAACACAGGTAACAGAGCGAGTCTCCACCATCATAGGAGGAGTCAGAGACAGAAATGAGTAAAGACTAGAATTAATAGGTACATGACATATAGGATCTTTTATACGTAGGCTAATGGACCTGGTGGACACTATGGAGAGAAGGAAGATGAACATTGCATGTATTCAAGAGACTAAAAGGATAGGAGAGAAAAGTAAAGAAGTTGAAAAAGGATACAAGTTGGGGTACACAGGGCAAGAAAGAAACACAAATGGAGTGGACATTATTATAGATAGGTCATTAAAAAATGTTGTAGCATTGGTGAGAAGAGTAGAAAATAGGATAATTGTTGCTAAGCTAATAAATCAAGTGGCAGTCTAGAAGACTGTCCTAGAATGTCTCTATTAAGATCAAAAGGTGGGATTTAAAAAGAAAAAAGTGTGAGCAATTTAGGAATGAGAGAAATATAGGAAATGGGATCCAAATGTGGAAGCAAACAATATGTAGGCAAACCTGGGTAAAAAGATTCGAGAAGTAGATTAAAAATGTACTTGGAGAAGCTAGAGGATAGGACCTGCCATTAAAGGAAGGGTAAATAAAAGAGAATGATACAAGAAATTGACTAATTGTGAAAGTGAGAATGTTTATGAGCTATATAAAATAGCAAAAAAGGAAGCAAAAAAAGCAATGAGCCAAGAGCATAGTTTTGTAAGAAGTTATATAAGAAATTGGGAATAACGGAAGGGGAAAAGGATATTTACAAGTTAGCTAGGAGGAAAGAAAAGAAAACTAGAGACTTGAATCAAGTTAGGTACATTAAGAATAAGGAAGATGAAATTTTGGTGAAGGAGGAAGATACTAAGGAAAGGTGGAAGAGCTATTTTGACACTTTCTTCCGTGAAAACTATAATGAAAATCTAGTAGGTAAGGCCCATATAGCAATAGAGAATAATGAGACTGTACTAGGAGAATTAGATTATCAAAAGTTTATGAAGCTTTGAGAAGAATGAAAATAATCAAAGCACGTGATCCCGATGGGATCTCTATCGAGGTATGGAAATGTCTAGAGAATGTAACAGGCAGCATGATTAACTCATTTATTTAGCAAAATCTTGGTCTCTAAAAAGATGTCGGACGAATAGAGAAGCATCTTAGTCCCATTATTTAAAAACAAAGACATTCAAAACCGGCTCCAACTATAAAAAGATTAAGCTTATGAGCCACATGATGAAATTGTAGAAGAGAGTTGTGGAACATCGCATGCGATGCAGTACATCTCTCTTGACCAACAAATTTAGCTCTATGTCAAGTTGATCCACCATGAACGCAATCTTTCTTAATAGAAACTTAATAGAGAATTATAAAGAGATGAAAAAGATTTGCATATAGTATTCATCGATTTAGGAAAAGTCTATGATAAAGTGTCACCACATGTGTTGTGGTGGGCTTTAGAGCGTAAAAAGATTGCTTTCATGGTGGGTAGAGTGTCATGACATTTGCATATAATATTCATCGATTGAGAGAAAACCTATGATAGAGTGTCACGACATGTGTTGTGGTGGGCTTTAGAGTGTAAAAATGTGTCAATTAGATACATTCAAGTGGTAACAGACATGTATGATATAGCAGTCACTAATGTGTGTACAACTAGAGCAGATATAGAGACTTCTCAATCACAATCAGACTACCAAGGGTGGCTTAAGTTCTTATTTTTTCACTTTATTCATGGATGAATTGACAAATGATATACAAGAAGACATTTTTTGGTATATGTTTGTTAATAATATAGTGCTAATAGATGCGACTCAAGCAAGAGTTAATAAGAAGTTAGAGATATAGAGAAGTACACTAGAGACAAAGGGTTTTAAAATAAGCAGAACTAAAACTAAGTACATGCATTGTAGGTTTAGCTAACGTAGAATTAGGGAGAATATAAGAGCATGATTATAGGGAGTAGCTATACCCCAAAGTACCACTTAGGCTTAATCTTGCAAGAAGATGAGTATTGTAAGGAGGATATTATCCATCGGATTAATGTGAGATTGACAAAATAGAGAAATGTATCAAGTGTGTTTTGTGATCGCAAAATTTCACATAAGCTAAAACGAAAATTTTATTGCATTGTGATAAGACATGTTATGATGTATGAGAGTAAGTGTTATAAGATAAAAGCGCAATAAATCTCCAAGATTAGTGTGATGGAAATGATAATGCTAAGATGGATATATGATCATATTAAAATGAATATAGTTCATAATGAATGTATTAGGTATAAAGTTAAAGTTATCCCAAATCATGGACAAATTGAGAGAAAGGAGAGTAAGGTGGTTTGAGCGTATGAGTCGTAGGCATTTAGAAACACTAGTTAGAAAAGTAAAACACATTAGAGTAGACATAAGTAAGCATATTAGAGTAGACATAAATTGTCCCGATCACGGACAAATTGTGGGAAGGAAAATTCAGGTGGTTTGAGCATGTGAGTCATACGTCTTTAGACGCACTAGTTAGAAAACATATTAGAGTAGACATAAGTAAGACGAAAATGGGTAGACCTAGACTCTCATGGATGACAGTAATTCAAAAGGATTTAGAGGCCGTGCATCATTCTGAAAATGTAACCCAAGATCTATATGAGTGGAAAAAATGAATTCATATAGCCAACCCTAATTAACTTCAGATTAAAACTTAGTTGAGTTGAGTTGAGTTTATTTTTTTAATAAAACTTCTATAATAAAAATATTTAATAAGTTTTAACTTTTCACTTCTAGAAAATATTGTGTGCTATTATATTAATAAAATTTGAAACTTGTTCGATTAAAATATAAAAATTGTGTTTTTTTTTTTGCTTAAAATTTATCATAAATAATTGTCAACTTCCACTATAATATTTTTTTTTTGTCTCACCATAATAAAAAGAACTATTGCATGGACCATCATCAGAATGGAAATTTGTCTGTTTCACATACTGTTATCTTATGCCCTTTGTCATTTTCTTCCTCACCATTAGAAATATCTTTCCTGTTTTATGTTAGAACAATAGTGTGTTGAAAAGAGATACCATCCTCTTGTCACTGTTCTAAGAACAGTGACTTGAAGATGGGTTCAAGTATATAAATATAAATACAAATATAAATAGGAAACCATGGCTGATTTGAAGCATTTGCATCCACATGTACAATAATCTTTTTCATTTTTAATTGCAAGGCAGGTAACACATTAACAAGAATGCTATGGATATCTGAAAATGCCATAATGAATTAGATAAAGAGTGAACACATTTGTAGGAAGGGCGAAGTGGCATTCATAGAGGAAAAGTGGAGAGAAGTGATATTCAGTTAAGTTGTACACAAGCATCAATAGACCAACAAATGCACTAGAATGGAAAACTGAACATATCGAAGTTATACGAGAAAAGAAAGCAAGAAGCCGACAAAGATGACATGGGCGGAAGTACCAAAAAAGGATTTAGCAGCCGATATCTATCAAGCAGTAGCCCTAAATCGGGGGAAAAGGATCCATATAGCTGACTTTTAACCAGTTCAGAATTAAGATTTAGTTAAATTGAGTTGAGCAAATATTTAATGAAATACCAAGCTATTCAAAACTACATGCAATAGATAACTTGGAAAGCTCAAACTTAAAGAAACAGCAAATAAACAAACAGGAACAAACAACTTGCCAACTATCCTATGATACATTTGGGAGTTAAAAATAAGTTCACGAAACCACACACCTCCTCTGGAGTCCAGCCACCTTTTGCTCGCCTTATCGGCCCGGTGGTTCTCCTGCAAAATAAAATTCAACTCACCATTTTGAAAAAAGCTAGTAACAAGTCTATATGCAACGCATACTTGGAAAAATACACTCTGAATCCAAAGTAAATTTCTTTGGATTTAACAAATGAGAGCATATAATCATAAAGATTCATTAATCATAGCTTGTTATTAGGTAGTTAAGACAGGAACCTATGAGTTGGGGAAGCTGTGGCTGGACTGGACACTCCAGGGGACTTGAGAATAGCACTGCCACTGCCTTCAGATAGAGATGAGCTGGATGCCGCTGTCAATTGCTTATTTTCAAGGCAGCACTCCTCTATCTTCACTTCATCCATCTCCTCTTTCTATAAACATCCCTAAAACCCAAATTCCTAAAACCAACAAATACAAACTTAATCATTCCAATAAACAGAAAACATAAGTTATAAGTGGTTCTAACCTACAAAACAAAACCCCAAAAAAATCCCAACTTTGCCCCAATACTATTAATCCTACTCCACGAAATACGCATACAAACAAAACCCAGATCTTATAAAGCAGAAATCAGATCGATTCCAATCAATAAAAAGCGAAAATCGAATGGAATTCTAGGGTTTTTTTTTTTTTTTTATCAAGAGAAACCAAATCACAGCTATCTCAAGCTCAAGCCTGTACGAATTACTAAATCAGAATTCAAAAACAATTAAGAAAAGTATTAAAAAAAAGCAACTTTAAAACAAAAACAAAACTTAACGATTCTGCTAAAGTGAAAACAAGCTGACCTGTGAAGTGGCGGGAATCGAAGTCGAGCTCATCGGTCAAAACAAACAGAAACCGACCCAAAGAGACAAAGAAAACGAAACGCTTATGTGCCTAAAACACCAAAGAAAAAAAAACTACGAGAGTTATTTTTGTTTCGAAAAATCGTCGCCCGTTGAAACGGCTAGAGAGAGAGAAAGGGAATAATACAATCGCAGACAGTAGATTTTATATGTAACGAATATATTTAGCACCGACCGTCTCCGTCATTGACGTACAGAGACTTTTTTCGTCGTTCTGAGGTTCTAAAACCTCTTTAGGCTAACGGTAAATTGACGGCTCACGTTAATGTTAGGAACCAAAGTTTGAACCTCAAACGGCACACAAAACTTCAGGAAGCCCAATCTGTTAAATGTCGAACTAGTTTGTGGTTGTGCCAACCGAGCGATAAGGTTCGCGGGTGTTTTTTGGCCTTAGATTGAGGAATAAATGCTTGAAGTTTAAGGTTGTGTATGGAGGAAAAGTACAGCTTATCTAATTTAGGAAAAATTCTTTTGTGGACTAAGTTTACTATAAAGATTATGAATAATTTAATAAAAATATATTTATATAATATATTTTAAACATAAATTTACAAAATAATTATAAAAAGTAATCGACAAAATAAAAAAATTAAATAAATGATTGTAAGCATTGGATCTTGAATTGCTAGATGCAAACCCAATTACAAGAAAATTATTGAATTTATTTCAAAAAAGGTTAAGAGAATAATGCTTAAGAAGAGGTAAAAGTTTGGACAACCCTTGAATCAAATCTATCCTTTAAATACCCAAATCCAAAAAGCTTAATTTTGAGTATACAAGAGTGTTTTATATAGTCAACTTAAAAGTCTATACAAACAACACATAGAAGGCCAAAAATAACAAACTTTTGGAACAATGACCAAGAATGTCAAATTGACTATATAGATAAGCCATGGTCTATAGAGACAACCCCAAAATTATAAAATTTAGAATGTTTATTGATTCTATTCGTAAAGAGAGAGGGCAAAACAAAGATATGGTGCAATCTATTCAACGTAGCACAAGTGCACTCTCTTTTTTTTTTCTTTTATAAATACTCCACCACTTGGAGGGTTTTGAAAAGACTAGAATATTCTAATTGCTACCAATTTAAAAAGCCAAACAATAGAGCCCCAACTTACAGAAATTAAAAAGCCCATACATTAGCTTTAGGGATTCAAGGTAAACCCCAAGTTTTACTACTCTTCACAATGATACCTTTGCATTTTTAAAGAAAATTTTATCACTTTTAGTGTTAGTGGTCTATACAAACCACATATGCTATTGTGTTACAACTTATATTTTTTTAATTAGGAAAATTTATATAGCTTGATTATAAGAGATTATTAGGAGCCTAATTAGTTGACCTACCTTCTATAGATTTTCTTCCTGGAATAAGACTCATAATTTATGTATATATGCATCATTAGAGTGAATACAAAATAACAATATTTCTCTCCTAATTTGTTTGTTACATGGTATCAAAGCTTTAAACCCTAAAATCATATTTAAGAATTTTGAGCAGTAAGGTGTTTGAGTTTTGAGTCACCTTTTTAGAGAGTTTATTTGCCATCATTGTCTACGCCAGGAGGAGCACCACCTGTTAGTCGACAATCCCTAAACTTTGGTCGCCAAAATCAAAGTGTGTGAGCCACACGCACATGAAAAGTGACCTGTTATTCGCCCATGCACCGACACATGGCTCAATTATGATGAAGTAATCATATAAGTATTCCTTATTGTTAAGTTAAAATTGAAGGTGGTGAAGCTTTTATGATTCTTTCATAAGAGAGGACAAGCCAAAGAATGTCAGTGAAGCTTTCTCTTACCCTATTAAAGTTAAATTACTTAAGGCGATAGTTTATGAGATCTAACCAAGTTTGGGAATTGGTTAAAGGATGTAAGGCTATTAGGAACAAATGGATTCTTAAAATAAAGTAAAAAATTGATGGTATTGTTTAAAGCTATAAGACTTGCTTAGTTGCAAAAGGGTGTACACAATAAATCAATTAAGGCGATAGTTTATGAGATCTAACCAAGTTTGGGAATTGGTTAAAGGATGTAAGGCTATTAAGAACAAATGGATTCTTAAAATAAAGTAAAAAATTGATGGTATTGTTTAAAGCTATAAGGCTTGCTTAGTTGCAAAAGGGTATACACAATAAGAAGGAATTAAGTATGAGAAAACATTTTAACTTATTACATAATTTATCTTAGTTCGCTTAATTCTACCTATAGTTGGTATCCTAAACCTTAAATTACATAAAATAGATGTAAAGATTTCTTTTCTTAACAAAGAATTAGATAAAAAGATTTACATAAAACAACTGATAGGTTTTATTAAGGAATGCCACAAACATAAGGTTTATAGACTTTGAAGTCTATCTATAACCTTAACCAATTCTCGAGATAACGAAATATTCACTTTCATAATATTATCATATTAAATGATTTTACTGTGATTGCATACATACTAAAAGGTCTAATGATTAGTTTGTGATTTTATCATTATATGTTGATGACATATTTAAGCTAGAAATAATAAGGAGTATGCCAATAAAGGATAGTTGTCATCCAACTTTAAAATAAAGGATTGAGTGAAGTTGCATATTTTCTTGGAGTTAAAATTTTAAAAGATCATCCAAGGAAAATACTATCTCTTTCACAGGAGACATATATAAAAAAAAGTGCTTAAACAATTCAAAATGCAAGATTACAAGACCCTTAATTCTCCTATTGCTAAAAATGAGGGTTAGAGCCAAAAATTATGTTTCAAGACTTAAAAGGAAAAGGAACAAATGAGCATAGTTCCTTATGATAATGTAGTTGGTAGTCTCATGCACGTTATGTTGTGTATAAGGCTTGACATTTATTTTATATTAAGCATGGTAAGAAATTTCAATCCAACTCAAGCTTAGTTAGAAAGCTATAAAGAGGATCTTGATGTATTTAAAGAGAACTGTTGATTACTTGCTATGGTACCAAGGTTATTATCTAGTGTTGAAAGGTTATATTGATGGTTACTAAAAAGGAGACTTAGATAAGAGGACGTCCGCCTCTAAGTTTATTTTTTTACTTAATAATTGCATTATATCATGAAGAAGTAAGAAACAATCTTTTATAGCCTTACCTATGCTAAAAGTTGAATTTATGATGTCCCTTCAACAGTACAAGAAGCCATCAAGCTTAAAAGGTTATTGAATTATTTAGGGGTCATTGCTAGTACAATTGATCAAGTGTTAATCAACAACGATAGTGAAATAGGTGTGGTATATATAAAAGACCTTAAGTTCTATTATAAAACTCATTATATAGATACTAAGTAAAATTTCAACAAAGACATGGTTGCATGTAAAAAAGAAAACATGAAATACATTTCTATATGAGACATGATTATAGATGTATTAACAAAGCTTGTTATTAATGACATTTATTGAACACACAAAATCTCAAAGATTCCATAAATATTAATGTACTTGTACTAATAATTTTTCTCAATGTTTATGAATATTTTAACAAAGCTTGTTATTAATGACATATTTGTTAAACATACAAAATCTCAAAGATTTCATAAATATTAATGTACTTGTACCAATAATTTTTCTCAATGTTTATGAATATCCTGTTAATATCCAAATGATAATGGAGTTTATTAGCATACATACATATGAATATTTTTGGTACATTCCTGATTAGTTTGAGAAGTACATAGGGTTGATAAGAGATTGACATTCTCACATGGGTAATCTCCATATATTACTAAATTATTGGATTCACATTTATTGAGAGCTAAAGCTTGAAATTTATAATGTTGTCTTAATAATGACCGAAAGTTGTTATACTAATTATAAGTGTATTCATATTTTACCAGTCCATCTTTATTTCCAAATGTGAGTTCTAATGACATGAAAATATAAAGATTATATTCATGAACTCAAATTAGACACTTAACGTATCTAAATTATTATTTATACAAAAAGACATACTTTGTAGGGAAGAAGAAAAATGTTATAACATGTGATTCATACCCATGAATACAAAATTTATAAGATTTCAACTTATTATTGTGTGACTTTAAGATAAAACAAACCTTATTTATCTATCCTCATGACTCCTATTAGTTACTCAAGACTTAATTCAATATTCACTATTTTAAGATGTTGCCAAAGAATCATGAATGATTTAGTCTGGTGAAGTAAGTAAAGATTGAGAGAAGTGTGAGAAGAAAATGATAAATGGAGTATCATATTAATTTTATTCATTGATCGGCCAATTATAAATTGTTTAAGTGATAAGATATAATTGTGAATATAAAGTATAATTATAAATGAAATCGTGAGAGATAATGAATATGATAAAATAGTCTAAGATACTGCATACTATCTTCTACTTTAAATTCCTCTAGTAGTTGAGATGTTATATATTATTAATAGATGTATAATACTAAGCTCTTGAAGTATGCTAATTATATGACCTATTTTCCAAGTATGAGTTATTACATAGTAAAGAAAATATGTTTTCTTGAGTTTATATATATATATATATATATATATATATATATATATATATATATATATATATATAATTTTGTGTGTCTGAGACTATTGGGTATATAGGGCTATATTTGCACCAAAAAGAAAGTCAGCTATGTTGA
>CATIWR010098843.1:0-31691 GCA_949677035.1 Omphalea diandra | reverse complement strand
ATATTATTATATCAATACACACACACATTTCATATCTCCCACTATATATATATATATATATATATATATATATATATATATATATATATATATATATATATATATATATATATATATCATTAGTAGCAAAATATATCCTTTGAAACAAAAACAAGGTTATATATATCATTAGTAGCAAAATATATCCTTTGAAACAAAAACAAGGTTATGGGTGTTGGTGAAAAGTATGTTTCCCTCATATCACTTTCTTTTACAAAAGGATTTTGCTCTTACACACTGTCTCTTTTTGCATGTGTCTTTCTTTTGTTTTGTGCATCCTTTTTAAGCTCTTTTTTTCCCTCTCTTATCTCACCTTTCTATGATTTTTTCATAGCTCTTCTTTTATTGAACAACTATTTATTTTTCTCTATTATGCGCACTTTCTCTCTCATTACGTTTTGTTCTTCATAAATTTGTTTAAGGGGAGATAATACAATATGTTTGCCATTGAAATCAAACTCATATTTTTAGTGAAACCATTATGCTTAGCCTTCGATCAAATTGCCATGGATGCCTCAAAAGGATATGACTAGCTTACTATTAGGATTAATTTATTCATAGATATTTAATGATAACTGGGCTTGATTCAGTGTTAATATATGTTTAGATTAAGTTATTTGAGATGATTTGGTGTTATTTCTAACATTTATATGTTTTATAGGTGTTTTAGCAAGTTTGGAGCAAATTAGGACTGAAATACGCAAAGCTGGCAACATTAGAGACCAAGCTGAATATTTACATGTGTAAAGGAAAAGAGGATGTTGTCACACTTGTAACTTTACCATGGACCTGATGGGAGTCACGTCGACGACTAAAGTCATGACCTATGACTTCAGCACATCAAACCCTACTTTTTAGACTACATTTTAGGTCTTTTAAAGGAGTATTTAAAGCTAACACTTAGAGTTTCGAAGAGAGTCTTTTATAGAGTATGTTGGACTAGGATGGTTAATCCTAAGTCTTGGACCTCTTTTGATCTTGACAAAGGAGATTAATCAATCTTAATGTTTCAATTAAGTGTTGTTTTGTAGATTTAAGTTAGTTTCTCAAGTGGAAGTTGGATGTAGTTTATAATCTTCAAAAAGACAAAGTTCATCCAAATTTGCGGTAAGTGAATTATAATTTGCAACCGCGACTTAGTTCAAGAACAGGGTGAAACCAAGCCAAACGAATTTACGGGCATCATCTCTACTGCGAGTCATCCAAAGATGGGAGTGTCAAAGTCATAGACGAATTTGCAATCAGTGTTGTGTCTCAATCGGGACCTCAAATTTCATAGTGACAAATGAGGGAACCAAGTCCACAACCACTACATACCAAGTGTCCCAAGTATCTATTGAAGAACAAAATTCGCGAGGGTGACATTTTAGGTAACGACCGCGATTCATAAAGATGAAGATTATCTTTCAAATAGAAGAATTTGCATCCTAAGTCACACCCTGTACAAGAAAATATTGCGATCACGACTTTTGTGGGCAGTTAGAAAGCATTGACTATATTTTCCTGATGGACCAATAAGGAGATGACACGTGGACTAGCCGTTAGACACAAATGGAGTTTTTCACCATAATTTTTAGCTCCCGTATAGAAATTGGAATGTCGCGACCACGAATACTCAGTAGCAACCGCGACTCTCACTTATCATGCAATTAATACAGAATATGCCTATCATGGTTTGGAGATTTAATGAGCTTCATAGTGTAAAGTCTTTTTGGTGGGTATGGGCTATAAATACTCCACCAAACAAATGTAAATGCAAGACAATTCATTAACTTGTAACAAAACTCTTGCAATTTTGCTATTCATTCTTTCTATTCTTTCAATGATTGTTTGCTGTGAGCATAAACACTTATTGTAATAGGTTTCAGTATAAGCCTGTAAAAACACTAGAGAAAGGTTTTAGTGTGAGCTTATGAAAACACTTAAGAAAGGTTTTAGTGTTAGCCTTAGAAAACACTTGTAAGAAAGGTTGTTATATGAGCCTTAAAAACAGAAAGTGTAAAAGTTAGGTGTGAACTTGGAAACACCATTTTAAGTGAGTGAAATACCCAATTGTAAAGAATTAGGGAGTAGACGTAGAGTCGATTAATACCCAAACCACTATAAATCTTATGTCTTCTTTTCTACTCTTCCTTTATCCTCATTTTAATTTTTTTTAAACACCAATTCAACCCCCATTCTTGGTGCCTAGGGCCAACAAGTGGTATCAGAGCCAAGTCTCACATACAAGCCTTAATTGGGTGAGCAAAGTTCATGGCATAAAAGAGAATCCACTCACACCTCAAGCCCTACTTTGATGGATCTGACTATACTCATTGGAAGTATAGGATGGAGATTTATCTTGACACTGATGTAGTGGACCTTTGGAATGTATTTGTCAAAGAATGGAAGCCACCCTCTAAAGTAGTGGATGGAATTGAAGAACTCATTCTAAGGGAAGATTAGGTTGAAGCTCACAGGAGGTCAAATGGCAAAAATAAAAGAGCAATGATCATTCTTCTAAACTCTCTCTCTAGGGAAGAGATTAAAAGAGTGTAACATTGCCAAATAGCTCATGCCATTTGGAAGACTCTTAAAAACTATCATGAGGGCATAACTCTAGTTAAATCAAGCCAATTGGAGATGTACGTGATGGAATGGGAGCTCTTCATGATGAAAGATCATGAAAACATCACTGAAATGATGAATAGACTCGTATTTATCGTCACTAACATGAAGAAATTTGGAAGGACTCTCACCAACTATGAGGTAAACACAAAAATCCTTAAAGCTCTTCCATTAGATAAGTTTGGTTCAAGAGTGTGCAACATTCAAAGTCCAATTCAGAGATTGAGAAGGTTCCTACAGATATGTTGATAAGCAAACTCTTAACTCATGAGTTGGCCTTACAAAAGGATGAGAAAATGAAGAAACTAAGAGGCCAAGGAGAAAAATCAAAAAAAGAAAGAAGAACCTTAGCACTTAAATCCTCAACAAAGGAGAAGGATGTAGAAATAACCTCTAGTGATGAAGAGAGTGATAAAGAAGAAAGGGAGCAAGCAATGCTCTCAAAAAGGATAAAAGGAGTTAATTAAAAGAAGAAAAGAGAGAAGAAGCTTCAATAAGACAACTCCTAATCCAAGAGAGAGATCCAATAAAGTCACTTGCTATGAGTATGGCAAATAAGGTCACATCAAATACGATTGTCCCAAAATAAAGAAGAAAAAGAGATGGGATAAGGAGAAGAAGAAAAGTTTCTTAGCCGCTTGGGATGATAGATTAAGTGAAGATGAAGAAGAAGGAAAAGTTGCCAACTTTTGCTTCATGGCATAAGAAGACTCTCCAAATGAGGTAAGTACTTCTTCCCACTCTTATTCAGATTTAGATGATTTTAATGAGATAGATGAAAAGCTTCTAGAGACTCTTACTATGAGATGTGACAAATACAAGTCACAAATGAAGTCCTATAAGAAAAAATGTCAAAAATTAGAGGATGATTATAAATCACT
Source organism: Omphalea diandra (assembly GCA_949677035.1). NCBI lineage: Eukaryota > Viridiplantae > Streptophyta > Magnoliopsida > Malpighiales > Euphorbiaceae > Omphalea > Omphalea diandra. The sequence goes on along the minus strand of CATIWR010098843.1, from coordinate 28,164 downwards.
CAATGATCTTATAAGCAAATTAAGAGCATCAAATGATAAGCTCAAGAAATCTATGGAAAATCTTTCTATATTATCTTTTTCATTGGCTTCATTGAGAAAAGAGAATGACTCTCTAAAAGGAGAAGTCATTGAGCTTAAAAGCTCAATCTCTAAGTTTCACAAAGGAAAGGAAGCCTTAGACACATTGATTGTGTCTCAAAGACCACCATTGATTAAACATGGTTTAGGCTTCAATGGAGCCTCCTCATCATCTCATACTACATTTGTTAGACCATCAGAACCTCAAACTTCAAGTCTTGAGGTAAGTGGGAAGAAAAGTGCTCCTAGCACTAAGCCTCCTAAGCTTAAGGGCAAAGGAAAGGCTCTCCAAAGCTTAAGAGCTAAAACTCAAAGAGCCAACCATGCCTACATGTATAACAAAAAGCATGCTCACACTCACAAATGATTCCCTACTACTTCTCATCATATATACATGCCTATGCATGCATTCACATAATTAAGGTATGAGAAGGCCTTCTACTCATACTAAATTTGTGCATAAGAGAAAGACTCACAAGTCTAAACTCTAATGTCATTATTGCATGAAATTTGGGCATGTTAACATTCATTGTTTTATTAGGAAGGCTCACCTCAAATTAGATGACCCTTCAACTCCTAACCTCCTAAGACCCAAGTATGCTTGGGTACCTAAGAAAAGGTGACTCACTTTTATAGTTCAGGGAAGTGTGACAACCACCAAATCAAGCAATTGGCATGTGGATAGTGGATGTTCTAAGCATATGGCTGGAAATAGAAAGTTATTTACGACATTGAAGGAAAAAGAAGATGGAGATGTCATATTTGGTAACAATGCCAAAGGTAAGGTAATTGGCATTGGAACCATTAGTAAAAATGGTTGTTCCTTAATTGGAAATGTTTTATTACTTAGTGGCTTACAACATAATTTGTTGAGTATAAGTCAATTGTGTGACAAAGGTAATAAAGTCACATTTAATCCTAGGAATGCCGAGTCACCATATTAATGGATGATGAGATTATTTTCAAGGGTGAAAGGAAAGACAACAGTTACTTAATTGACTTAAACAATTTGGCTAACCAATCTTTTAAGTGTCTTATGTCTTTAAGCAATGAAGCTTGGTTATGGAATAAAAGGCTTAGACATGTAATCATGGATCTTCTTTAAAGCCTATCTAAAGGATAAATTTCATTAAAGACAAGACATATGGTCCTTACGCAATGGGGAAGCAACATCAAGCCTCCTACAAAGCAAAAAATGTTATAAGTTCTTCTAGACCTCTTCAACTAGTTCATATGGACTTGATACGACCCACTAGAAGTGCTAGTTTAGGTGGAAAGTATTATGCACTAGTCCTAGTTGATGATTACTCTAGGTTTACTTGGGTGTCCTTTTTAGCTTATAAGAGTGATACTTTTGATGCTTTTAAAAGTTTTGTAAAAAGAGTTCAAAATGAAAAGGGTTACTTCATTTCTTTTATTAGAAGTGACCATGGAAAGGAATTTTAAAATGAGTATTTTGAAACTTATTGTTTGGAGAATGAAGTTTTTCATAATTTTTTAACTCCTAGAACACCACAACAAAATGGTGTTGTAGAGAGAAAAAATTGAAGACTAGTAGAAATAGCTAGGGCCGTGCTTAATGAGTATTCCTTACCGAATTACTTTTAGGCCGAAGCCATTAATACTTCATGTTATATTGCAAATAGAGTTTTTAAAAGACCCATTCTCAATAAAACATCTTATGAGCTATAGAATGGTAGAAAACCCAAGATATTTTACCTAAGAGTATTTGGATGTAAGTGCTATATTTTAAATACCAAGGATAATCTTGGGAAATTTGATTCCAAGACCAATGAAGGAATATTCTTAAACTATTCCACCTTTACCAAGGCATATAGAGTCTTTAACAAGAGTTCAATAGTAGTTAAAGAGTCTATGAATGTTGTCTTTGATGAATCTAGTAAACTTGATCTTGGGAAAGGTGTTTTTATTGATGATCTTATAGGTGACTTTGAAAAGCTGGAATTGGAAGACAATATAAGAAGAGAGGATAAAAACAAGGAAGGAGGTGAATCATCAAAAGTAGATAAGAAGCCACAACATTAACAAAGAGATGAGCCAAGCCAAGATCTACCCAAAGATTAAAGATTTTCTAAATATCACCCCAAGGACTTGATCATTGGTGATACCTCTAAGGGTGTAAGTACTAGATCACAACTTCATATTTTAGATAATAATATTGCCTTTGTTTCTCAATTTGAGCCAAAATCAATTGATGAGGCTCTTAATGAAGAAAGTTAGGTGCTTGCTATGCAAGAGGAACTCAACCAATTTAAGAGAAATAAGGCATGAAAACTTATCCCTAGGCCTAAAGAACACTTCATTGTAGGTTGTAAATAGGTGTTTAGGAACAAGTTAGATGAGCAAGGTCTTATCACAAGAAATAAAAGCTAGATTGGTTACTAAGGGATAAAACAAAGAGGAAGGCATAGATTATGATGAGACTTTTGCCCCCGTTGCAAGATTAGACGCCATTAGGATGCTTTTAGCTTTTGCATGCCATATGAATTTTTGGCTTTTTCAAATGGATGTTAAAAGTGCATTTTTTAATGGAATTATTAAGGAGGAAGTCTATGTTGAACAACCTCCTGGTTTTGAGTCACATTATTTTCCAAATCATGTTTTTAAATTGAACAAAGCCTTATATGGATTGAAACAAGCTCCAAGAGCTTAGTATGAAAGGCTTAGTTCATTTCTCTTGAAAAATGATTTTGAAAAAGGAAAGGTGGACACCACACTATTTATTAAAAAGCACAAACATGATACCTTAATTATACAAATCTATGTTTACTAATGAGTCTGTGTGTGAGGATTTTGCTAAGTGTATGACTAGGGAATTCGAAATGAGCACAATAGGAGAGCTCAAATTCTTTCTCGGTTTACAAATCAAGCAAACCAAAAAAGGGGACTTCAGCAACCAAGCCAAATACACAAGGGAGATACTTAAAAAGTTTGGCATGGATGGTTGCAAAGTAGCCAAAACCCCCATGAGCGGTATCATCGAGCTAGACAAAGATGAATCGGGTAAGGTAGTAGATGAAAAGAGATATCAAGGTATGATCGGATCTCTACTTTATTTTACTATTTCTAGACCGGATATCATGTTTAGTGTATGTATGTGTACTAGGTTAGAGAGTCTCATTTAAATGCTATTAGGAGAATTTTTAAGGATTTGCATGACACAATTCACTTAGGGTTATGGTATCCTATGGATTCATCCTTTAGTCTCATAGGATATTTGGATGCGGATTATGCGGGTAGTTTATTAGATAGAAAAAGCACTTTCGGGACTTGCCAATTTATAGGAGAATGCCTAGGATCTTGGTTTAGCAAAAAGTAAGTATCGGTTGCCTTATCCACTACAGAAGCCGAGTATGTTACTGCGGGTTATTATTGCACCCAAGTCCTTTGGATGAAACAACAATTGAAGGATTTTGGCAAAGTGATTGATCACATTTCTATTAAGTGTGATAACACTAGTGCTATCAATCTTTTTAAGAATCCCATCCAACACTCTAGGAGCAAACACATAGATATTAGACACTATTTCCATATAGATTATGCGCAAAAAGGTGATGTTGTGTTAAAGTTTATTGGCACAAATCATCAACTTGCATATATTTTCACTAAAACTCTCCATGAAGAAAGATTGGACTTCATTAAGAGATAATTAAGAATGCTTGATGGAAGCTCCTTAAATTGAAATTTTGATCTTATGTATGATCACTATGTGTGTTGATTGTATGTCTTATGTTCTCTTTGTGACATATTCCAAGTGGATCACAATTTTGACTCTTTTAGAACTTATTTTTTCATTCTTATCCTTGCTAACTTATAATTTGCGGTTATTATCTTATCTTCATGGTCACAAATTATAAGTCCTAATCACCTGACTGTCAAACATCAAATTGTGGTTGCGAGAATTAAACTTCATTGCGAATTTTGGTCAAGAATTCAAATTTTTTACTGTTGTAGCGCATATTCCCAAGGAAAATTTGTCTGTTACTCACATTTTTTGGAAATCGCGGTCACGATCCTAGAATTTCACTGACTCGAATTTAAGTAACTATCAATCCATTAAGTGATTTGAGTGCCAACCATTTCTAACTCTTAATTAATCCATTTCTAGCCATTTCTAGTTGTTTATGCACCCCTTCAATGGCTATATAAACCCTCTAAATAGTGATTCTCATCACTTCATCCTACTTCAAAACTCTTATCCTTCCAAATCTCTCTAATGTCCCTCTTCAATCTTCAATTCTCTTTATTTTTTATAATGGCTCGCAAAAAGATCTCAAGAGTAGACAATGGCAAGGTTATGGCTCAGCCATCTGCTCCCCCTACACTCCATATAATGAAAGGCATCACCAAGGAGGAGAAAGAGCGATAGAAGGAAAATTCTTCCAAGATTATCCTCCCTAACATGATTCTTTCGACCTTTCTATTAGAGACATTGGGCATCAACGTAGATGTTTGTGCTTTCCTCTCCAACTTGGGATGGAATGAGTTCATCTTTTGGGATGAACCCGGTTATGAAGAAATTATGAGGGAATTTATATGTATGGTCTAATTAAGTCGCAAAGCCAATTCTCAAGAGGGGCAATACATGTTAGTATTTTGGGCTTTTAGCGATCCTTTTATATTACCTTTGAACAACTTTCCTCTCTTTTTAATCTTCAAGTTGGAGAAAATATTCCTTTTATCATCTCCACACTTGATGTCATTTATTCCAAATTCTGGTTGAAAATTTCTATTGAAACTAAACGTGACCCCATAATTTCATTGGCCAAACACATTAAAACCCTATCTCTTTGGATACTCCATCGTATCATCACCTTTTCCATAAATGCTAGAGGTAATGGTAATGAGAAAGTATCACAAAAACACTTAGCATTTCTTTTCTTCCTTATAAAAAATAAACTAATTCAAACTGGCCAGTATCTTATGGGTTAATTGATCCACATGAGCACCAAACCCATAAGCCAATTCCTTCTGCCTTCTCACATTACTGCAATCTATCGCTTTATAGGGGCACTTAATGAGGAAAATGAAAAATTCCTTACCAAGACACTGCTTCCTTCTCAGAACGTTCTTGACCTCACTTACCTTATCAACGCAAAGCCATACACGTAGACACATATGCCTATACACTGGGTGCTATTGGGGATAAGAAAATGGAAAGCTCCTAAGCCTCCAAAAGGAAGAGGCTCATCATTAAAGAAGGAGCACCTCCAGTCCCCCTTCCTCAACCAAAACCCAAATCCAAACTGTCTCTTGCCACCATTAACATAAAATTGGACAAGATGATGAGAATGATGAAAAGGAGATTCTTATATCTCTCGCATCTTTATAGTGACATGGTGGATTTGCAAGAAAAGTTAGGTGTTCCTCTTTGCCATCTTTCAGACTACACAGAATTTGAAGATACTCAAGAAGAAGAAGGCAATAAAGAAGTTGAGGATGAAGATGAAGTAGAAGGTGCCAACAATAAGGAAGTAGAAGAAACTTCTGAAGTTGATGATGACTCTCCAACGTTCTAGACTAGGGATTCCTTGTTTTTCCTTTTTCAATTTTAATTGAAAAACTTATGATCCCATAGTTGTTTATAAATAAATAAGATATGTTTCTTTGCAATTCCTTGTCTTATGTGATTGATGAAATTTACTTTTATTGCATTCTTATTTTGCTCCCTATGAACACTTATCTATTTGTTATGCATGTATTCTTTTCCCTTATGCACCCCTTTTTTTAATCTTGCCAAAGGGAGAGAGATAGGAATAAGAAAGAATCTAAGTCTAAGGGGAGAGAAAATAGCTTGCAAATAATAGCATAAGTTGATGGAAAGCATCATACTTAGGATTTTTAGAAATTTCACTTTGATTGATTGAATGCCATACTTAGGAAATTTCACCTTAAGCGTTCATTAAATCATATTACATTCCAACTTCACATTTCTGCATTATTTTCCCTTAGGATCAATCTAAGTTGTCAAAATAAAAAAGCGGGAGATTGTTAGACTAAGATGGTTAATCCTAAGTCTTGGACCTCTTTTGATCTTCACAAAGGAGATTGATCAATCCTAATGTTTCAATTAAGTGTTATTTTACAAATTTAAGTTAGTTTTCAAGTGGAAGTTGGATGGAGTTCGTAATCTTCAAGAAGGCAAAGTTCATCCAAATTTGCGGTCAGTGACTTATAATTCGCGATCGCAACGTAGTTCAAGAACAAGGTGAAACCAAGCCAGACAAATTCATGGGCATCATCTCTGCCGCGAGTCATCTAAAGATGGGAGTGTCAAAGTGATAAACAAATTCACGGTCAGTGTCGTGTCTTAGTCGCGATCGTGAATTTCATAGTGACTAAGAAGGGAACCAAGTCCATAACCACAGCACGCCAGATGTCCCAGGTATCCGTTGAAGAACAAAATTTATGAGGGCGATATTTTAGGTAGTGACCGCAATATATGAAGATAAAGATTGTGTTTTAAACAAAAGAATTCATGTCCTAAATCTTCTTGGGTCCTAGAGAGTTAGTTTTAGCCATTTGCTCATTGTGCCACCCAATAAGGCAATGATAGGACATGTGGCCATAAATACCATAATAAAAGCATTCACCATTAAAGTGTATAAGTGTCCTATTCCTTAGTGGAGCATGCATATGGTGTTTATGAGATTTGTAACTCCTTTAAACTAATTGTTTAGGAGTGTTTCTCATGTGAGTTGCTCTTATGTAAGGTGTATCCCTATATCCATGATTATGCCAATTTTTATGCCTTTGAAGACTTTGCTTCTTAGATTTGTAAGAATAATACATAAAGGCATAGTTAGTTCTAGAAGGAGCTTGTCTCATTTATGTTTGAATAGGCTAAGACTTAGCCTTTATGCCATTAGTCTTGGCATTTCCTTTTTTGGGAACTTTTGGCATTTTCATTAGTTTAGGCATGCTAACTTCCTTATCCTTGACAAAGACTGTCTTGGAAGTAGAAGGAGCAGCAGAGGTAGTAACATTATATCCTAATCCATGTTTAAGGATGGAGTTTAGTTTCTCATTTCTTTTGATAAATTTATTGATATTATCTCTGAGTTTAGAGTTCTCAATAGCTAAAGACTCAACCTTCTTAGCTAGAGTCTCCTGACTCTTGGCACAATGCTATAAGGATTTGTTCTATTTCTTAAGAGTAGAGATACTAAACTTGAGAGTCTCAACTTTTATGGTTAGCTTGGTAATAATAGTATAACTCATCTCTAGAATAAAAATTAAAAGGATTTACCTCATTCTCACCATCGCTGTCAATATTGTTGTTGAAGGGGTGCTCACTTGAGGACACATATGATCTTTCCTTAATTGCCACGAGATAGATTGGCTAACTTTTTTATGGTGTTCTCCTCATTAGTTTTTAAGTCACTTGTGTCATCCTAAGTAGTCTTGTACACTTTCTTATCTTTCATCGAGGTGTATTTCTTGGTAGAAGCTTTATTCTTCTTTACCTAGGGATAATCTAACTTGATGTGCCCTTTCTCATTGCATCCATAACAAATGAGTTCACTCTTACCACCTTTTTTCTTATATCTCTTTGCCTTTTTACTTTTTAAAAGAAATCTTTTTACTTTGTTATGAGGGCAAGTTGCTCATCTTCACTGTTGTTTTCATCATCACTTGAAAAAGATGTTAGCAAACAAGAAGAAGAAAGGGATTCAGAGCGTACCTTTTTGGCTTTTAGGGCCAAGTCTTTCTTTCTCGCAGTAGAGTTTTCAAATGTCTTCTTAAGAGTGATTTCATGAGCCATAAGCTTTTCCATGAGTTCATCCAGAAATATGACTTCCAACTTATTAGCCTCCTGTATGGCTATCTTCTTAGCTTCCCACCTGTCCTTCGAAAGAGTTCTTAGGATCTTTGAAACCATATCTTCATTAAAGTAGGACTTCCTAAGACTTTTGAGATGCCCACAATGTCAATGAACCTGTTAAACAACTTAGTAATGGATTCACCAGGCTAGTATACAAATGTTTCATACATGTAGGTATGCATTTGTATCTTTTTAACTACGTTAGAGCCTTCATACTGAGTTTGCAATGTGTCCCAAATTTCTTTTGTTGATGTGCACATTTGCAGCTTTGCATGTTGAGATTTATGGATAGCATAAAAGAGAATATGCATGCCTCGTCTATTTTTCAAATTTGCCTTATTTTCTTCCATTGTCCATTCACTCTCAGGCTTAGAAACAAGAACATCTCTAACCAATTTAGTTACAACTTCTCTTCCTTCTTCGACAATGTTCCATAGATCTTTGGTTTCACCATCTAAAAAATTTCCATATGGTTTTTCCAATACCTATAACTGTCTTCTTTGAAGAATGGTGGCTTATGGATTGATTGTGATTCCTCATGACTTACCAAGATCTTTACTTTGATCACTTAAGCCTTGATAGAGAGAGACAAGCTCTGATACCAATTGTTGTCCCTTAGTGCCCTAGAAGGGGGGTTGAATAGTGCAATGGCAAGTAAAAGCGATTAAAGTTGTGAGAAAAAATAATGAGAAATTGAGATAATCAATTTACAAAGGTTCAACATAATCCTGCCTACGTCCTATCCTCTAGTCTTCCAGTAGAGCCTTTTGCTATCTAGATAGCTTCTAGGTGCTATCATTCACCTTTACACTAGTCATTGTCAAGCACTATGATGTCGTTATAAGTAAACTTCCATGTGCTATTAAAATCATTTCCCATAATAGTTTATAGGTACTACCTGAAGGCTTTCACGAAAATGGTTTGGATCTTTTAAGATCTCTTAAACCAAAAACTTTTTTAAAGAATTTACAACTTAAAGATGAGAAAGAATACTTTCACTCAAGCAAAAAAAAAAAAAAAAAAAAAAAAAAAGAATACACTCACAAGAATTTCTTGTCTTGGTGAAGAGTTTTGGAGATATGTCTTAAAGCTTATTCTTCAATTTTGTTTGAAGATGACTTTTGCAAGCTTTTGACAAAGATCTTCCCTTAAAGCTAGATCTCACTTGTTTTTACCCCTTTAATAAAGATCACTTTCACAATATAATATACTCACTTTTGACCATTTTCTCTTTTTCTACTCCTAAATTCTATTATGGGAGAGTCCTTTTATAAGTAAAGACACTGAACTAGCCATTAGAAAGAAGGCTATCACTATATGTCATAAAATAGTAACTAAACACCTATTGGATAGTCTCCGCACCTATTGTTGGGTGAGAATACATCTTTAATAGTCATTGTTTTCATTAAAATGTCTATTGAAACTAACTGTTAGAGAGAGATTTGTCTAGACACTTATCTTCTAATTTTCTTAATTTTTTAGTAACCAACTCCTTCAACGATTATTGGAGCTTCTCAATGCCTGTTGGAATTCAACTTCAACTCCAATTTGGATATGGATAATACTTGTTGAAGTTTCCAAAAGTATGTGAACTTGATACTGTATTTTTCAAGATTTCCTATAGTGTCTTAACGACTGTTGGGTATTTTTCAATGCTCGTTAAAAAGGATCCTAATGCTTATTAAATTTTTGAACATCTCCTATTGGAGAGTCCAAAAATTTTTGCTCTACCTATATGCTTTTACAATGACTGTGTTGACACTTTAAGGGTTTTGTTCATATCGAGTCACTTGGTCCAATGCTTGTTGAGAAAATGCAATACTTATTGAGGCATCGATGAGCCATGCTCATTGCGAAAATGCAACGCCCATTATAAAGGTTAACTTGCGAAGCTCAAGTGTTTGAGTCATCCAACGTTTATTGTACCTTGAGAGAGCCATTAGTTAAGGGGTCTAGAGCCTTTAACTCATATTTAGGTGTCACTTTAATACTTGTTGATAACCTTTAATGCCCGTTGATGAAGTTCAAAGCCTGTTGAGTTACAATAACACCTGTTAGCTTTGGATATTTAAAAATTTTCCCAAAACTCTTCTTCTAAAAGCATTTGATCAAAAGATTAATGTACTTGTAAGATCTACACACCAACTTGAACAAGAGTTAGCTTATATATGTGTTTGTAATCATAAAAAAACTCCCAAGCTAAGCCCAACATAACAAACTGCTATGCAAGCTTAAATAACCAATCTATCTAAGCAAATTAATGCTATGAATTGCAATGCTATATTTTCATAATGCAAATGACTTCTTCTGAGCTTTGTGAAGGAGGTGGTCATATGAGTACTGATTACTAGATCAGTAACCCATTTAATTCTTTGAATGTCGAGCAAGTGAACTTTATAGGGAATTTCAATAACAAATAAGGCAACAATCCTTATTCTAATTTTACAATCCTGGTTAGAGAAATCATCCAAAATTTTCTTAGAGTGGGAATAATGCCTTAAGACCACAAACACTCCTAAGTTTTTAAGCACAATAGTAGCAAGATAAGAAATTAGGTTTGGAGGTCATGATGGGGAGGTTTGTTGTCAAAACTAATAAGAGGATGGATGCACAAGATGAAGCTTTAAAGAGGTTAGATGCTAAAGTTAATCAAATTAGTAAACATCACCTTTTAGCTATTCATGTATTGGAGGCACTAGTGGAACAATTGGTAAATGTTATATCATTTAGGCAAGTGTTAAATTTACCTTCTGATTTGGAGGTCAAACCTAAGGAATATGTGAAATCCATCACTTTGAAAAGTGGAAGAGAGGTAGAAAGTAGAGTTAGTGAACCTAAAGGGCAAAAAAAGGAAGAAACAACTCAAATGAAGCCTAAGGAGGTATCATATGATGTAAAGGAGGAAGAAGCTTATCCTCCACCACCAAAGGTTAAACCATATGTGCCTCCCATCCTATTCCCTCAAAGATTGAAGAGCTAAAGAGATGACAAAATGGCTAAAGATTTTACCAAATTACTTAAAGTTTTCAAGAAAATTCACATCAACATTCCATTTCTTAAAGCATTAGCTTAAATGATTCTTGTATCAAGTTTCTCAATGGCATAATTTATAATAAGAAGAGGCTTGAGGAGTGTGAAGTAGTGACCTTAACAAAGAATGTAATGCTATCTTATAAAACAAAATGCCTCAAAAAGTCAAGGATCTAGAGAGTTTTACTATTCCTTGTGAAATTGATGAATTAGAATTTAATAAAGCTCTTTATGATCTTAGGTCTAGTATTAAGTTAATACCTTTATCTATTTTCAAGGAATTGAAAATAAGAGAGGAAAAGGAAACAAGGATATATTTGCAACTAGCAGATAGATCAGTCAAGTATCCTATGGGTATTATTGAGGACATCCTTATCAAGGTGGATAAGTTCATGTTTCTAATAGATTTTGTAGTGCTAGATTTTAAAGAAGATTATGAGATACCACTCATCTTAAGAAGACCATTTCTAGCCACGTGCAAAACACTTATTGATGTGGAGTTAAGAAAGTTAACCTTAAGAATGGGAGATGAACAAGTGGAGTTTAAAGTGTACATGACCAAGAGAGGTGTTAGAAAATAGACAAGGTTGAGGACGATAAAGGAGGAGAAAGAAAGAAACAACAAAAGCTAAGATCGGAGATGCATGAAGAGAAATGGCATGATAAGCATATTAAACTTTTAAGAAAGACAATAAGTGTTTAACTCTTGGTTGAGATTATTCCTTGAGAAATAAAAGTCTAGATGGTTGAGACCTTATACAATAGTCTAAATTTACTCATATAGAGCAGTTTATATGAATGAGTGTTGGACTAGGATGATTAATCCTAAGTTTAGAACCTCTTTTGATCTTGACAAAGTAGATTGATCATCATTAATATTTCAAATAAGTGTTGATTTTGCAGAAATGAATCAATCCCTCAAGAAGAAATGAAAGGAGTTGATAAACTTCAAAGTGACATGTAAATTGTGACAGCAATCTAGGATTCGCGACCACGACACATGTTAAGACATGCTAAAATTCAAGCAGGTGAAATCACGGAGCCATTCTTGGCCTCGACTGATGGAAAAAAAGAAGCCATTCTGTGACAGATGAATTCGCGATGCAAGTCACGTTTTAGTCACGATCGCGAATTTCAAAGTAACTCAAGAGGGAAGCAAGTCCATAACCACAGCTTGACAAATGTCTTAGAAGACTGTTGGAAGTCAAAATTTATGGAGGCATCTTGCTGATAGCGACCATGAATCCTGTGGAAGAAAGATGACTTCTTTGGCAGATGAATTCGCGTCCTGTGCAAGAAAACTCGCTACCGTGACTTTTGAAAGTAGGTAAAAGACAACAACTATATTTTCCTGATGAACTAATAAGAAGCTGCCACGTGGACTAGCCGTTAGACACAAACGGGGTTTCCCTTGAATAATTTGGATTTCGTGACCGCGAAAGGCAGTAGCGACCGCGATTTCATCCTGACAAGCATTTAATGCAAAATCTGTCAAGCATATCTCAAAGATTTGATGAGCTATGATCTGCAACATCTATTTGGTGAAGTTTGACTATAAATACTCCACCAAACAGCCATGAATAAGGTTGCTAAGGAATTTATTACAAGTGATTAAAGCTCTCTATCTTTGCTACTCATTTTCTTCATATTCTTTATGAAATTGTGATTGTTAGGTGTGAGCATTAAACATCAAGTTGTAAGGTTTTGTGTTAGCCTATAAAAACACTTCTAGAAAGGTTTAAGTGTGAGCCTATTAAAACACTTGAGTGAGGTTTTATGTTAGCCTAGAAAACACATTATTGTAAGATTGTGTGTTAGCCATCAAAACACAAGTTGTATAAGTTGGGTGTGAGCTTGAAAACACCATTGAGATAGTGAAATACCCAATTGATTAATTGGGGAGTGGACGTAGGGTCAATTAGAGCCGAACCACTATAAATTGGTTGACTCTCTTCTACTCTTTCTTCTCCCCTTTATCCTTATTTTTTTTGAAATTTTTATTCACCAATTCAACCCTCCTTCTTGGTGCCTAGGGACAACAAGCTTGTATCCTATCCATCATAACCCTCATGCATCTTGTAGAAGATAGTTTAATGTCTAACTCTAGAGTTACGAGACAAAGAGCAATATTTAGCTACGGTAGAGGTTGAGATTAAGAGGATAGTGTCACCAACACCTTCAGACTCAAATTAGTATGTTGCTTCTAGGGTAGAAGAGGAGAAGGCTTCATGAGATAAGGAAGATTAAGCCATCCAAGGCCATATTAGTTATTAGGATATTTTTTCTTTTTACTTCATCGAAAATATTAGTACTGCCTATTGATTATGGTACTATAGGACAAATATTTAGGCGATTTCAAAGCCTTTCTCTTTTTCGAATGCTTTTTCAAATATTTAGGACTTTTAGGATATACTTTGCGGTGATTCTACCTTCGTTTTGGCTAAACTTAAATATTTTTCCTTGAGCATAGATGCCCCATTGCAATTCTAGCTTTAAATTTGCATCCTAAATGTGTGGTTATGTTATTTTCACTTATCTGCATATATACATGCCTTTACAACAAGTACAAAGCAATCCAAAAGTTTAAATACAAATGAGATTCTACCTAAAATTTTATAAGAAAAATGGGTTGTATAGACCACTAATTGTTTGTAAGAATAACTTAGGCAGTCTATAGTTATCATGCACTATTCGCCTTCTCTTTATTCTATAAATACTTCCTCATCAATTTTCACACCTAGATCTATCATTTTTACATTTCCCACCATGGCTAAGGCCTTTTTGAAGTTTCTTCCACTTCAAAGTTAGTCTAATCTTCCTTGGGCAAGTTTCAAAGCTCTCTAATATCTCTCCATAGTCTAACTCAAAATGGATTTTATTTTGAGTGGCTTGTGGTTTATAGGACCCTATTAACCATTTGTTTCATTTTGTAGATACTAAAATCTGCCCCTTTTCCAAAAGAATTTGATGCCATTCTCAATTGTTAGATAATAAGTGCTAACCAAATTACACTACCACAATTAAATTATCCATATATTTGAAAAATGATGGAGCTATTCATTCTATGATAAGATGTGGTGTCGATGTACACCTTAGCTGAGAAGAATATTCTCATGTCTCTTTTTCTTAATCTTTATCCTTCTAGGGGCCATGCCTATGTGACACAAATTTACATTATAACAACTATTTTGATGGGAGAATTTTTGCTTTGAAGAGATGATAAAGAGATAGATCTATGAATTCTGTTTCTTATTGAAGAGATTGAGCTTAGAAATACTATAGTTTTGACTATTCTTGGTAAGGCCAATATGGGTTTGGATAAAGTATCCCTCGATGTCAGTGATTCTTTCTCTCGTAGCCCACTATTTATTCAAGTACAAACTTCCCTTATAGCCTTTTTATTTTATCATCCATGATATTATTTCATTTTTATTTTATTGCCCTAACTTTTGCCTTGAATGCCCTCATGAGTTTTTAATCCAATAGGCTGCTCATTTTTTCTTAGGTTTCCTTTTTGGTTTTTTTAACCTAACAAGATTTATTGTTCTTATTTTATTTCATTATTTTTTATTGTTCTTATTTTTTATTTTTTTAAATATGGTTGTAAGAGAAATTAGGTTTGTTGGCTATTCCAACTATAAATGAAGGCGTTATTTCCCATAACATCATTCAAACTGTCATCTATCTAAGCTTATTATGACTAAGGTGGAATGGATAGAATGGTTATCTTATATTAATGATTTGGAATCCATTGGACATGTCCTTGGTGGAAGTTGATTAGAGTTACCCTGAAGACTTATGAAGACTGTGTAATTATTCTTGCTTTGTCATCCAACACCTTCTATGCTCCAATTAGAATCTGCCATCAATTTAGGGGCCTCATGAGACATAGTTAGCTTCCTTCCAACCTTCACTAAAAGACCTTTGATTGAGCACTTTCTGAGTAAAGTGGAGGCCATTTGAGCTAATTATTACATCTACCATATATTCCTACTAAGGATCCTACCTCCTATGATACTACTAATTGATTATGTGACAATTAGTGGCTTATGCTTGGATCTATTAAACATTCACAACATCAAATAAGTATATGTAAAAAAACCTATTGTAAATCATTTAGTCTAAAGAAATGTTTGATAAAAAATTACTTTAATTATGCAAAATGTATATTTTTGAAATTGTGATTAACATGAAACATTACATTTTTCATATTAAATATTAATTAGATGCATGATAAATATTTTTAATAATGGCACATTAGATCATCTAATTATCTTGCTCATCTTATTGGTTCCTTGCTCATTGTCTTTACTCCTTTTGTCATCATTCCATGTTCCCTCATTTCCTTGTGGATATCCCCAGTTGTCCTACACACTCTATCGACTTTTTCCTTTCTTATTGTGTATGCATTTTTTGTGCCTTGATTTGCGTAAGTTACCCTTTTGGGTTTTTGTCTTAATAGACCTTTTCCCTTTTTTCTCCTTTTTCTTTTTCTTTTTTTTGATGCCCTAATTTTTGCTAAGTTGCCGTTTTGGATTTTTAACTTAGCAAGCTTATTTTACCTTTCTCAAATCCTCGCATAAAGTACTTCTTCAGTCTTTCCAGGTTTATTGACCTAGAGAACTCATTCCTATACATGGTTGATAATTTCACAACATCACCAATATAGATTTGCTTGAACACGTAGGGACCTTACCAATTTGGCCTGAATTTTCCTTGTGGATCTGAAGCTTGCAGTTAAATTGCTTTAACACCAAATCATCGATCCTTATGGTACTTGCTTTAACATTTTTATTAAAAGTGCATGCCATCTTGGCTTGCTACAACTTGATGTGATAAAGAGCTTTCAAACTTGTCTTATCTAGTAGGGCTAACTATTCAAACCAACTTTTTACCCATTGATACTCAAGAATCTACATCTCGATGAATAACCACAGGGACTTCATCTCCATCTCAATTGGTAGCAATGACTCCATTCCACATACTAAAGAGTATAACATCATTCCTATTAGTGTTCAAGTTGTGGTTCGATACCCCCATAATGCAAAAGGTAACTTCTCTGATAGTTCCTATAAGTTTCCACCATCTTGGCAAGTATGTTCTTAACATTTTTATTTATTACTTCAATTGCCTTGTTGGCTTGTGGTCTATAAGGTGATGACTTGTGATGGATTACTCCATACTTCTCCATAATCTTTTTGACCTCTGCCTAAAAATGCACCCCATTGTCCATCACATTGTTATGTGCCACACCATAACAATAAATGAGACTTTTCTCTATGAACTAAGCCATTTGCTTTGCACCTAGCTTGTCAAAAGATTCAGCTATTACCCATTTTGAAAAGTAATCCACCACTACCATAATGTACTTATGTTACTTGTAGAAGTTGCTCGAATTTCTCTAATCACATTAACACCCCAAGTTACAAATGGTCGTATTGAAGTCAAATTTGTAATTTCATTAGAGATAGGTGATTTAGGCTACCATGAACCTGACACTTGTGTAAGTTTTGGGATGTTTGAATGTAATCCTACTCCATAGAGCTCTAATAATAACCTTTCCTTAAAATTTTTCTTACTAAGGTTTTCCCATTCATATGGGACTGCATTGCATGTACATTTTTATGACCTTGCTTTCTTCCTTTTCTATTGAACACCTCAGGTGGACTTCATCTAGAATTCTATTGTATGCCATGTCATCATAGACTATGAATTGTGATGCTAGCTTCCAAATCATGTCCCTATCTCTCTTTTTTCAACCCCCTGAGGGTATTCTCTGCTTTCAAAGTACCTATGCACATCGAAGTTCTACTAACACTTGAAGCACCCCTTCATCCATGTAGCATGGCATTATGGATTTAAATGTGATTAGTGATTTCATTGACGTCCTCTTCAGGCCATCCTAAATAGAGACCAAAATGGCTAAGGCATCAATCATCATATTCTCCTCTTATGACAAATGGTGAGACATGATCCTCTGAAAATTTTTGATCAGTTTCTTCAAATGATCCAAATCTGGACCCAAACATTCTTCCTTTAACTCTCATTCATTGATTACTTAAGATATGACTAATAATGAATCCCTAAACATTGCAGCTATCGTTACCCTTATCTACAACAAAGATTCTGACCAAAACGCACAGGCTTCATATTTAGCCATGTTATTAGTCACCTTGAAATCAAGTTTCGTGGCCATAGGGAACATCTATCCTTTTGGAGGCAGCAAAATTACGCTCACACCATAAGGCTAAACATGGTCCTTGAGGTTTCTCAAACCAAATAAAAAATCGAATCAAAATAAATACTGAATAAACAATATAGAAGAAGGATATAGACCAAATCGAAATTGAATGAATATTAATTTAAAATCGATCTCAGTCCTCCTTTAAGAACTGTACTAGGGACTAGACTGAACTAGACTAAAATTGAACCAAACAAAACCAAACCAAATATATATATATATATACACACACAAATGTGTATGTTATGTATTTAAATAAAAATATAGAAATTAAATATTGTAAATATATTATGTATTTGTACACTTAAATATTAATTAATATAATACTTTTTTATAATTGTAAAGTTATATTTTATTAATTTTATGAATTAAAAATAAATAATTTTACATTATAATATATTTTCATAATATTTTAAAGATAGTTTTATATGAATAAAATGGATTAAAATAATTATGATTATGAAATTTTTAAAAAATAAATTTAGGACAGAACTAGATTCAATCAAAATCGAAAAAAATAATTAAATAGCACGGAAGAATTGAACCAGAATCAAACTAATTTTTTGTTCTGTCTGATTCTGATCCTTCATCTTGTTTGATCTGATCCTGGTACTTTAATTTTTGAAAGACCGGTCATTCGGTTTGGTTCTGGAGTTTTTCAAAAACCTAAACCGGACTAGACAGTGCTTAGGCCTACCACACTAGCTCCTTTCTTATTTACTATTCCATCGAAGTACATTTTCTAGCCTTGAGGCTCTGTTGCTCCTAGCCCTTCATTCGAAAACTAGAGGGATTCAGATTCTCCTTCCACTATTGGCTATTGGGCCAAATATTTTGCAACCACCTAACGCTTGATCACCTTCTTAGTTATGTACTTGATGTCAAACTTTGTCAAAAGTATAAGGCATTTGTTAACTTTTCGGTCAAGGAATGAGTCTTATGTAAATACTTGATCATACCAAGTTTCAACATTACCTCAACAAAGTATGATTGGAAATAATGCTTCAAATTCTTCATAGCCCATACCAATACCAAATAGGTCTTCTCTATTTGATTGTAACTTTCCTTATAATGGAGTAGTTTCTTACTAAGATAATACATGGCATGTTCATTCCCTCCTTCATTCTCTTATGCCAACATTGCTCCTGTAAAACTTACTTCCACTGTCAATTACAAAATTAATGGATTTTCTGACTTAAGGGGTTTTAGCATTGATGAGTTGATCAAGAATTCCTTTATTTTCTCAAAAGCATTCAGACATTATTCATTCCACTTCACTGATTGGTCCCTCATCAATTTGAAGATATGGGAGTAACCCTAGCTATGAATCCACTAATGTACTAGACACATCCCATAAAACCTTAAACCTCCTTTTCCATCTTTGGTGTGGGTATGTCATGAAAGGCCTTGACCTTGTTCGAATAAACTTTGATACCCTTCTCACATACCACGTATCCCAACAACTACTGGTTATAACCCTAAACACACTTATTAGGATTCAATCTCATGTTTTTCTAGTTAACTCTTTTTAAGAACTTCTCTAAGGCCTTAAAGCGTCCTTCCTATGTTTCAGATTTCACCATCATGTCATCTACATACACTTTACTTCTTTATGGATCAAGCCATGGAGCAGATCTGTCACCATTCTTTGGCAGTAGTACTATATTGGCCAACCACTCGGAGTATTCAACTATCTTTAGAAACTTGGCTTTCGGCTGCTTCATTACCTCATCCTTAACTAGGTAAGCCCACTATAATCTCATTCTCCTGAGCTTAAGCTTTACCAACCTCATTTATAGGAAGTCAAAATCCTATGTCTGGCCATTCATTGATCGACATTTGGCATATCTTCATATGTCTAAGCAAAGACGCTTTGATATTTTCAGAGTACTTATTCAAACTTCTTGCTTTTCTCCGGTGTGACATCGCTGGTAATAAATAAGATTTTTTAATTTTCTTATGTGCTAAGGTTAAATTCAGTGGTATGCACAAAATTATTATTAAATATGCTCATGAAATGATTGATGTTATGCCATTACCATTAAGAAACACATCACATAAGTAAGCAAATTTTGTTGAACCAAGTCTTGTTTTGATGACCACAAATACATCTAAGAGCTAACCTTTGTCTGAGTTATTTGTGTTAATTCTTACAGGTATGTCAATTCATTGAACCATGCTGATTGGAGAAAGAGTTATGATTAGAAACTCTAAGTATTAAGAGAGTAAAGATTAAGCAAACTAAGCTTAATAGTTTAGTAGTTGTTGCCCTAATTCAACAAACATTGTGACTCTAGCAATAGGCATTGAAGGAACTCAACAGGCTTTGGAATATCACCCTATCATGAGCAAACTCTTTTGGATCTCACAATATGAGTTGTCCTCTACTACAATAAGTGTTGGATAATTCAAACACATGAGCTTTGCACATTGAACTTTGGAACAAGTGTTGTAATTTCACAACAACTGTGGCTCTTAATTTCTCAATAAGCATTGCATTTTTTCAACAGGCATTCGACCAAGTGACTTGAATTGAGCAAAACTTTCAAGCCCTCGAAAGGGGCATTGGATCCTACCAATGGGCATTGGAAAAGCTCATTAGATTAAGCTAATGTTTCTAGACCCTCCAACGAGGCACTCTCAATAATACAACAGGTGTTGAGGATATTCAATGGGCATGGGAAGTTCACAAATAATCATTGATGTACTATTGAAGATCTTAGAAAATAAAACATTAAGTTCACACCTTCTTGGAAATCTATAATGAGCATTGTTCATATCTTAAGAGGGGTTGATAATAAAGTCCAACATATGTTGGGAATATCTAACAGCCATTGTAGTTAGTCGAATAAACAAATGAGAAAATCAAAAGAGGAGCATTCAAACAAACTTCTCTATAATGGCTAGTTCCAACGAGCATTTTGTTAGTACTAATGGCTGTTAAAGGTATATTTTGCTTGACAACCACCCATTTTCATGAAATCAAGGATGGTTGATGACACAACAACAGGGTGGAGAATTCCTAATAGGTATTGAGTGTCTACATCTGTAATATGAAATGACAACTTTTTGTATAATGACTAGCTCATTGTTTCAACTGCAAAAGTACGCGCTCTTAATAGAGACAAAAGGATAACCATTCCATCAAGCGAGTATTGCATTGTGAAAACTATTTTCAAATAAAAAAGGTGAACTAAGAGTGATCTAGCAATCAAGAGAAGTTTGAAGAATAAGCTTTCTAAATATTATTTCAATACTTTCAACCAGATCAAGCATACTTTATGAGTGTACTTTAAAGCATTTTATTGCTTGAGTGAGAAAGTTATCTTCATATTTAAAGTTGTATTTTGTTTGAGGAAATCCTTGGTTAAAAGTTCTTTAAAACCATATCCTGTGAAAGGTTTAAGGTAATACCTAAAAACTACTTTGGGATATGGTTTTAGTAGCACCCATAAGTTTACTTGTAATGGCTTAGTAGTGCTTAAAAACTAATGTTGTAAAGGTGGTTGATAGCACCTTAATCTATCTTGATAGTGAAGGCTCTAATAGGAATACTAGAGGAGAGGACGTAGGCAAGTTGTGTCGAACATCTATAAATCTCGTGTCTTGATTCTTCATCATTCAATTTCTCACTTACTTTTTATTTTTAATTACTTGTCATTGCCCTATTCAACTGCTCCTTCTAAGGAACCAAAGGACAATAATTGGTATAAGAACTAGTCTCTTTATCAAAGCTTAAGTGCTCAGAGCAAAGATCATACCAAGTTATGAAGAATGACAATCATCCATAAGCCACCATTCTTTAGGGAAGATGACTATCGATACTGAAAAAATCATATGAAGATCTTTCTTGATAGTGAAATCATTGATTTATGGGACATTGTTGAAGAAGGAAGATAAGGTCCAATAAAAATAATTAGAGAAGTTCTTGTACTAAAGCTTCAAAATGAATGGACTACATGAGAGAAGAAGGCAAACCTAAAGAATAGAAGAGCAATGCATGTTCTATTATATGCAATCCATAAATCTTTGTGCCCTAAATTGCAAGTTTGTACATTAGCCAAAGAAATATGGGACATATTGTAAACTCAACATGAAGGAACTTGTGAAGTTAATGCGAAAAAGATACAAATGCACAATACATGTATGAAACATTTGTATATCAACCTGGTGAAACTATTACTAAGATGTACAACAGATTTATAGACATTATGGGTACTCTTAAAACTCTGGGCATGTCCTATTAAAATGAAGAGATGGTAGCAAAAATTCTTAGAACACTTCCTAAAGATAAGTGGGAAGCTAAGAAAAAAGCTATTGAGGAATCCGACACGCTGAAAGTGTTATCAATTCATGAGCTTATGGAAAGCTATTAGTTCATAAAATCACTCTTCAAAAGCCAACAGAAAATGTAAGAATGAGAAAGGAAGACTTAACATAAGCCAATGAGGTATGTTCTGAATCTCTATTTATTTCTTATTTACTAACATCTTTTTCTTTTAGTGATGATAAAGATAGTTATGAAGATTAGCATCTAGCCCTCATCACCAATTAAGTAAAAAGATTCCTTTCAAACCAAAAGAGCAAATGTACAAGGAGATAGAAGAAGAGAGGCAGTAAGAGTTAACTCATCTGCCATGGATGTAATGAGAAAAGGCATATAAAATCAGATTATGCCATGATTAGAAAGAGAAAGTTTCCTGCAAAAAAACACACCTCTGAGAAATGAAATGAAGTGTACAAAGCTACTTGGGATGATATTAGGGACTTCAAATCTAATACGAAGGAAACGAGAAAGGAGTTAGCTAACCTTTATCTTATGGCAACTGAGGAGAAATCAGATGAATCCTCAAGTGAACACTCATCTAGCAGTGAAAGTGACAGTAACGATGATAAAGAGGTAAATCCTTTTAATTCATACTTTAGAGATGAGTTGTATTCTATAATCACCAAGCTCACTATGAAAGTTGAGACTGTCAAGTCCAACACATCCTCTTTTAAAAAAAAAGAACAAAAATTTTAAAGATCATGCTAAGGGTCAAAAAACTCTAGCTAAAGAGGTTGAGTCTCTCATAGTTGAGAACCTTAAGCTTAAGGAAAGCCTTAACAAATTCACAAAAGAAAAGGAGAAGTTAAACTCCATCCTTGAGGTTTAAAGAAGCCCATCCATTAAGCATGGATTAGGCTAAAATGCCTATACTTCAAAGAAGATAGTGTTCTTAACACCATAAGAATGATAAAATTTCCTAAGAAGGGAAATGCCAAGATAAATGGCACAAAGGGTAAGTTTCAACACATTCATACACAATTAAGACATGCTCCTTCTAGAGCAAATTATGCTTATATGTACCATTCATAAAGCCTAAAAGGCAATGTGTGCAAAGACACAAAAATTGGTATAATTATCGATATAGACACACACAACATAAGAGAATTCCTAACATGAGAAACTCTCTTAGACACATTGCTCAAAGGAGTTATAAGTCTCATAGACACTAAGTATATGTTCCACTTAGAAGTAGGACACTAGCTCACTTTGATGGTGATTGATTTTACTATGGTATATATGGCCACATTGCCTATCATTACCATTTTAGAAGTTATGATGAGCAATTGGTAAGACCTAACCCCCTAGGACCTAAGAAGGTTTAGGTACCTAAGACATAACTCTCTTTGTTTTGCAAATGTACTTGAAATCCCAAGTTGGAGAGCAAAAGTGGTATCTTGATAGTGGATGTTCAATGCACACGATAGGAGAAAGGAAATTCTTCACATAATTGGAGAAGATTGAAGGACTTAGAAACATGTCTTTTAGAGACAATGGCACATAAAAATTATTGGCATAGGTAAAGTTGTGTTTAGTCTCTATAATGTATGAAGGTAAAACTTGACATAAAAGACTAAGACATGTTATCATGAACTCCTCAATAAGCTGAAAAGAAGAAACTTAGTTAAAGGTCTACCAAAAATCAAGTTTGCATAGGAAGGAGTTTATGAAGCATGTTAAAGAGGCAAAAAAATCAAATTTTCATTCAAAGCCAAGAATAAGGTAAGTTCTTCTAGACTATTTTAGTTGCTTCACATGGATCTATTTGGATCCACTAGAGTATCTAGCTTGAGAGGCATGCATTATGCATTAGTAATAGTAGATGATTACTCTAGACATAATTAGGTATTATTCCTCCCTCACAAGGAGTCTTATTTTGATGTTTTTAATACCTTTTCCAAAAGAATTTAAAACCAAAGGGATTTAAAAATCTCTTATATTAGAAGTGACCATGGAGTAGAGTTTGAGAATGCTAAGTTTCATAGCTTTTGTGATGAGTATGGTATCTCATATAACTTCTCAACTCTTAGAACACCATAATAGAATAATATGGTAGAAATAAAGAATATAACTCTTCAAAAAATGGTTTAAACCATGCTAAATGAGTACAATATTCGTAAGTACTTTTAGGTTGAAGTTGTAAACACTTCATGTTTTGTCTTAAATAGAGTCTTGGTGAAACTCTTGTTAAAGAAAACTCCCTATGAGTTGTAAAACAATAGAAAGCCCAAGATTACATACTTTAGAGTTTTTGGTTGCAAGTGTTTTATTCTAAATACTAAAGATAACCTTAGTAAATTTTACTATAGGTCTAATGAAGAAATTTTAATTAGATACTCTACTGCTAGTAAAGGGTATAAAGTCTTTAATAAGAGAACACTTACTGTAGAAGAGTTTATGGATATTGTATTTAATGAATCTGACCCCACTTCTTCAAAAAAAGAAGAAGATATTGATGATCTTATAGGTCTATGAGTGAGCTAAACATTAAAGAAGAATGATAGAATATGGATAAGCCACAAGACATATTAAACATAGGAAATGAAGATCCACCTTTTCTTACTCCTAGTGAAGAGCAAAATTAGCTAGAAAAGGGACTAGATTTTCAAGTAAGATCATCCAAGAGATCTTATCATTGGTAATCAATTAAGTAATGTAACAACTAGATCATCTTTTAGAAATGTATGTACTAATCTTGCTTTTGTATCACTTATAGAGCCTAAGACCATATATGAGGCCATTAAAGATGAACATTGGGTTCTTGCTATGGAAGAAGAACTCAAACAATTTTATATGAACAAGGTGTGGACTTTAGTTCTTAGACCTCATAATCATTCCATTATTAGAATTAAACGATCTTTAGAAATAAACTTGATGAACATGGAATTATTACCAAAAATAATGCATGGGTGGTAGCCAAAAGCTATAAATAAGAAGAAGGGATTGACTTTGATGAGACTTTTACACCTATAGCTAAACTTAAAGCTATTAGAATTTTGCTTTGCTTTTGCATCTCACATGAATTTCAAGTTATATCAAATGGATGTCAAAAGTGCTTTTTTGAATAGGTACATTGATGAGGAAGTGTCTGTTAAACTATCCCTTGGTTTTGAAAGCCATTACTTTCTTAATAATGTTTTCAAGCTCACTAAAGCCCTATATGGCTTGAAGCAAGCTCTAAAAGCTTGGTATGAGAGGTTGAACAACTTTATATTAGAGAAAGGTTTCTCGAATGGTTTGGTGGACATAACTTTCTTCTATAGGGAAAAGCATATGGGCCTATTTTTAATGCAAATATATATATAAATGATATCATATTTGGTGCTACTAATGTTTACTTATGTGAAGATTTCTTTAAAGTAATGAAAAGTGAGTTTGAAATAAGCATGATAGGAAAATTTAAATTCTTCCTTGGATTACAAATCAAGTAAGGAAAGAAAGGAATCTTCATCAACCAAGCTAAATATACAAAAGAATTAATCAAAAGATTTGGCATAGAAAACAACAAACCATGCAAAACTCCTATGAGCACCAACATTAAGCTTAGCATGGATGAACATGGTAAGAATGTAGACCAAAAGCTATATAAAGGAATGATTTGTAGTCTACTCTATCTCACAGCCTCTAGACCTGATATTATGTTCAGTATTTGCTTGTGTGCTAGGTATCAATCTAATCTTAATGAGTCTCATTTGTAAGCTATGAAACACATAATTAAATATCTTATTGGTACTCCCAACTTAGGATTTTAGTATCCCAAGAGCTCTTCATTTGAATTGAATGCATTTTTTGGTGTTGATTTTGTTGTGTGTACATTAGATAGAAAGAGCACTTTAGTCACATGTCAATTACTTGGTCAATGTTTAGTGACTTAGAATAGCAAAAAGTAAAACTCAATTGCTTTATCAACTGATGAAATTGAGTATATGGCAGCTGGCTTTGATATGCATAAAACTTATCGATGAAACAACAACTTCTTGACTACAAAATAGTTATGAATCAAGTTGTTGTTAAGCATGATAACACTAGTGCCATAAATTTGTCCAAGAATCCCATACAATATTACAGGAGCAAGCATATAAACACTAGACATCACTTTCTTAGAGATCATGCAAGTAATGGAAATATTGTATTAGAATTTGTTAATACTAACCATTAATTGGAATATATTTTTAATAAACTTTTTTATGATGGAAGGATCCAATTCATCAAAAGAGAACTTGGTATGATTGATGAAAATACATTGGATTAACTTCAAATAGGCTCTTCTTATTCTCAAGCTATTTATGAACATTGTTATGTGATACTTGATCATTATAGCTTTAATTGATCACCATTAAAGTCCTTAGATTCAATAGCTAGAGATTTAAATTGTTTATGATATTGATCAAATTGTCCGCATGTTAATTGAATTCATGATTATATCATTGAGTTTGATTAATAATATTCATTAGCTAAGTTTTAAAATTACTTATAAACTAAGTGTTCTTTGAAAAATACGGCCAATGACCATTGCATTTATCCCAATGACCATTATTCATTACTTAATAGCGGTTGTGAACTAGCAACCATTATTCGATGAAGAAAACTTGTAAGAGCAACCCATTACCTAACTCGTAATAACAGTTGAACACTCCTAATAGTCATATTTTTTTTTTAAAAAAGGGTGCTTTTTAAACTTCTATTTAAACCCCCTCTAAGCTTAACATCATTTTACTTTTTGCTTTGCTTTGCATTCGACTCATTTCTCTTAATTTATGTTATAAATTTGTACATATTTCCTTATATTAAACACTCATTTACACAATCAAATGGCACCTAAACTAGATTCCACTAAAAGATATAAGCAATCTGTTAGAAGGAACCCCCAACCTTCTTACTCTAGCTCCGAAAGTAAGGAAAATCTAGCATCAAAGATAGCTCAGTGAAAGAAGAAAGTTGCATAACCCTTTTCAACCCAATAACAATCTAAGAAATCTAAAACTGGCCAAGATTCAAAGGGGAAAGGGAAGGCCACTAAAATAGAGCATAGTCATGCACCCTCAACTCCTCCTTTAGTTCAACAATTTCATCTATAAAGTGAAAAGGAAAAGGAATTAGCTCTAAAATTATTGAAAGGACATCTTAGAGGTGGAGAATTCTTATAGTGGAACACCTGCAAAGATATGGGCTAGCTGAAAAAGTTGAAGAGTTAATGGTCGGGATTAGATGGGAGCTATTTTGCCATCATAGGAAACCCTCTTACTTGGAGCTGATAGTGGAGTTCTTAAAAACCTTGGAATTGGTAGGTAGTGATTATGAAGTATATGCTGAAAAAGGCATAATAAAGTTCAAGCTATTTGGGAAGAAATACACACTAAGACCAAATAACTTGGCTAGGTGCTTTGACGCATCCAACAAAGGTCTCACAGAGCCTCCTCCAACCTTTAATGTTTATGTCAACCAATTTTGGAAGTCCATCATTTATGGAAGAAGTAATTATAACAAAAACAACAATAATGCATCTAAGATCAAAAGTCAAGCCTTAAGGATTGCTCATAGGTTCAATACTTGAAACATTAATGGTAGAGCCCAATCTAATCGAAACTATACCATAATAGATCTCTTCTACCTCTGGTGCATAAAGAGTAAATAGAAGGTGGATAATCCCTTGCTCTTGATGTAAAAAATCAATGGGCAAATGGATTACGTAAATAAATTTTTTATGGTTCACTATATTATAAAGATTACAAAATTTGTGAAAGCAATCCCTAAATAGAAGAAGAGCTTGAAGAAAAAAATATAGAGCTAGAAAAGTTGCCTCATAATGAGCCCATTTATGAGAAAATGCTACTAAGCATGGTGATCCTACAAAGATTTAATACTAGATAGATCAAAAGTGTGCATGAGGAAGGAGAGATTCCTCAAGAGGAAGAGGAAAATAGGGATGTTAAAGAAGCTATCAGGTAGGGTTATGGCAGTAGAAGGAATTAGAACTAGTGCAACTACTACGCTTGCTATATCTTTCACTTTTTTTGAGTAGAAGGTGCTTGAGCAGTTGGAAACTCTTACTAATGTAGTTTAAAAAGTTGAGTCCTCTACTACCTCTTTACAGTAGAAAATTAAAAAAATTCAAAGATGAAGGACATCAGCCAAAGACTAGATTGGATAGTATAAAGGTTGAATCTGTAACTAGGGACTCCAATTACTGAAAACAAATAAAAGGTTCCACCTAAGACGAGTCAATATGCCAAAGACATTCCCTCCAAGGAACCGGATGTCACACCCCCTTTAATAATCATTTAAATTTCTCTTTAAGTCTATCCATTGTCATTTAAAAGACCTGATTAAAATTTTTTTTTTCATTATGTCTCTTGTTCACCACTTAGTAATTATTTACAACAGAACATACATGAATAATCAAACTAAAATACTAACTAACTGCATACTGGCCCAATCTCTATTACACTGCTAGATAACGACTTTGAAAAGTATACTGGATGCAATATTTAGTCTACTCTTCCTGAAATACGATTTCATACAAAAGAGTGAGTTTGCATACTCAGTAAGTAAATGCATAATGATACTTCAATCTCAAATAACGTAACAATATTTAAACATAATTAACTCATCATCATATCCATGTACGAAATAAAGAGTTTT